>VZRZ01008555.1:164760-195104 GCA_013398175.1 Climacteris rufus
TGCTTGTTTTCCCTCCCGAGGTCTTGCCCACTCCCTGCCCCTTGATGGGGGAGAATGTTAGAGGCACAGTGCTTCTCAGCAGTAGCCAAAACACTGCTGTGTTATCAACCGAAGCACAGCACTGGCACGGCTGCTGAACTCTAACTCCGTTAGAACCAATACAGACAAGTAAGGAATCTCACTACTTATGCTTTGTAATGACAGAACCCTGGTCTGACATGGGCCTGGGCAGCTTTGCAAACTCCTGTGTTAGGTGACTGGAAGTGTTCATGACACACTGTCCTTGCCCTTGTTCTGTCAGTAATCCATGTCTGTGGAGCACAAGGAAGAAAATGCCTGCTCAATTCGTTTGTTTTTGTAATTGTAAATTCAGCTCTCCTATGGTATTCCTTTAGTGTCACAGCAATACTAGTACTTACCCTTCCTATATAACAGTACAGCCTGCAAAATTAAGCTTTTGGGATGACAGAACTATCAGATGATGAGTTCACCTAATAAAACCCCACTAAGTGTTGAGTTGCCAGTCCTGTTAACTTTCTCTGACACAACCACCACCAGTTTTTGCTAAAGCAATAATATTTACTGCACACAGCATATAGTATCTGCCATGGTTTCCATGTGGTGGTTTGGATACTTGACACACTTAATGTTAGTGACTATCTTCAGTACTTTCTGCATGAAACCTTAATGTACCAAATGATTCTGAGGATTTTAGCAACAGTGACCAAACCCAGCCTCCTTTAGGTGGTTTCTTTCCTATCTTTAGTTCTCTTTGTGTTCTACTAGATGACTCGGCCTTCCTTGTTGTCCAGCTCACTAATTGCAGCTCCCATAGTCTACTCTCAAAAAAAAAAAAAAAAACAAAAACAAAAAAAACCTGAAGAATACATTAATTGTGGTAAAAAAGGACTACGTCATATGTGATATAGGTGACAAAAGAACAAACCTCAATTATTCTGAGAACTGTAAAATGAGGAAGAAATGCTTTCATAATACGAAAGTATTCAAGACTACATATATATATATATGTTCATTATGAATCAATGCTTTAGTTTCAAAATAATTCTTTGTTAGGTTTACATATTTCAGTTAAACAAAATTTCTGTGACTTTAGGTATTTGCTAGGACTGCAAATTTGATTTCTGAGAACAGATACAGATCAGAAGAAATTATCAATCCAGTCTATAATTTAATTTCATTTTATTGTCTCCTAGAGGAACTCTAATAGGGCAAAATTAACTCCTACAGCTACCAAATAAAGTTCTTTTCAGGGTGAAAAGCTATCGCTTGTGTTCACTCTTTTAGGACAAACACTGTAAGCCCAGTGGGAAGAGTGATTTAATAAGGTCATCAAAATTGCTCTCAGAACTGAGTCTTTTCCTCAACAAGAGGAAAAATAGGAACCTCTAATACTGACCAAGCAAAAGTTATTTTAAAGAATCATTAAATCTGTAGTGTCAAGGAGGATTCACACAGAGTCCGTGGTCACTGTGTAAGGTGCAGTACAATGTGAGCAATGGACTCTTTGAAATAGCATTATGAAAGGCAAAGGAATTCAAAGAGAGATCACAAAGAGTTTGGTTCTGTACAATCCGTGAATATGTTTCTAAAAGTGACATATCCCAGATGTGAGACCTTCTACAACAACGTCAGGTCATTTATAAATATGGATGCAAAGAGCTGTTATATATAAATGAGTTCACTATTGGTTCTTTAAAGCACTACATCACATAACCAACTGGCTTCTTAGCACAGGAGATCGTTGGCAATGAACAGGTTACAGAGAGTCTAAGTAAGTTAGAACTACAGCTCTAAGACTACAGCACTTCAATTTCTTCTCCAATCCATCTTATTCCAGAAAGATTTAATTTTCCTATATGATCTTGCCAGACAACAAATGAAATATGAAAAATCAAGGATCCACTCAGCATTTTTCTGTAGACAGAAGGATGCAATGGAAATGCAGAAAAAGCAGCCTCTTCTTGAGATCTGCAATCTGCAAGAATCCAAAGCAGCACTGCTGAGACATAGTTTCTTTCCAGACCTACTGCTCTGGCAAGACTAGATAAAGATTTGGCCACAGATAAACCCTGAAACAATTGGACATTACAATGGGCCCACCATCTCATATTCAGCTAACATTGAAACAAAGCATTAATGTATTAAAAATACAAACAAGTAACCCCATGCCATGTAAAACAGTTTCAGAATGAAGCAGCATTTAAATCAGATGTGGTGCTAAATGTGTTCCTCGATGCTTTTACTAAGGCCTTCAGTTCAGACCCTGAACTCTTTAAGTATCCCAATGTCCTCTACAGAATTTCTGCTTACAACAACAAAAGTTGTGCATGACAAAGATCTATAATCAGTCTCATCAAAGGTGAGTCATTTCTTTACACTGCATAAAGTTATAATTGAATCATTTGCTCTTGAAGGATCAGATGTTTCACATTATCACTTAAGGCCTATTATTTTTAGGAAAGGAGTTAAATATGCAGACCTCTACATGAGAATGATACTTCAGTACATTCCTAACTTTAAACATGGAAGTTAAGATGAAGAGGGCTATATAAGTTTCTAGACACAGCCCAGAAGTTTTAGTGAGCTTCTTAGTTAAACATTCACATGGAATGAAGTCTTTAGAAACAGTTCTTCAAATGGAGAAAAAGTTAGGGATGACATGTGCAACACACCACCTCACATAAATGTAACTCTACTGACATAAAGCCGTTCTTGATTTGTCTTTATGCCAACAAGCTCAGTATCAGACCCAATCCTACTTCAGAGAATTAAATAATGTTTAAATAATGCTGTTTAATGAGTTTAAATTATGTTATCCATGTACAGTAAAGACCTTGAGCATGGAACACAGCAAAATGCAAAATTTACTAAACTAGCACCTGACTTGTAATTAAGCAATCACCCAACCAACCACAAACACTTAACAGCACTAATATAAAGATCCAAACTTTTTCCACAAGAACTAGAAGTATCCAGAATGTATTTACCAGCTAGCCGTTTTCCCACTCTACTCCAACAACCTTGAGGTTTCCAGTTCCAAATCTTTAAATTGCATTATTTCCAACAAAAATTTTCAGTGAAAATGCTTAGTCTGAATCTTTCTATATGAAATATAAACAGCTAAACAGCAGAACATGTTGTAATCCATCCTTGCATCTTCAATGGAAAAGGAAGGTATCACAGAAATCACAGAATATTCTGAGTTGGAAGGGAACCACAAGGATGATCAAGTCCAACTCTTAAGTGAATGGCTCATACAGGGATTGAACCCACGATCTTGGTGTTATTAGCATCATGCTCTAACCAGCTGAGCTCATGTCAGTATCAATCAAACCTCTTATGCTGTGGCTTGACCCAACAACTCCCAGGCTTGAGCACTTGGTAACTAGACCAGAAAGGCAACTTTAACTTCTTATCCAGAAGAAACCAATGCAATGAACAGGAGAAATATCTTTCAGCAGCAACCCCCGTTTTTTTCTGTTCTTCAGATTGCTGTTGGTGAGACACCCTAAGCACAGGGTATCTTCTTTTATCAAAGTACAGTATAGCGGTAGAATTTACTAGCAAAGCCTATAGATCTGCCTTGACTTATGAAACTGTCAGGTATTTGTTTAGCCCTCTTTGGCCCCAAAAACCACACCTTTTTCCATATACATTGTCCTAAGCAGTGAAATTCTGCTTTCTGGCCTCTTAATTTAAAGCTGTAATTTACTTCCATTAGGGGTTTTGTCTGTCAGGTACATGTGAGTGTTACTCTCTGCTCTGATTAAGACTGAACACCTACTGTGTTCACCAAATAGATGACCACTTTCCTGCTAGCACTTTAAACAAATGAATATGGCCAGTGGTCAGCAGGCTGACAGATGACCTTGCTAATACAGATAGGTTGTCTTCATTTCATCAAGATGTTTACTTTCTTAGGAGTGTTTTCAGCAGCATGCACAGCTGGAAATCTGTGTGCCACCGTGCTTTCCTCAGCACATGGGCTTCTTTTATCTTTTAGATTGGTGTCTGCATCTCCTCTGACACAAGCGCTTCAGAAGCAATCTGGTGAGGGGATCAGGAAGATAGTGAAGATAGTGGTGGGCACTAACAAAATAGAGCTGATAAGTGGATTTCACATTTTGAGGGTCTGTCTGAGTTCATGCAAATGAAAGAAAAAACACAAATATGTTATGAGATTTTTAAAAACAATCCTACAATTTAAAGAAATACTGTTGGATTCAATGATCTTAAAGGTCTTTTCTAACCTAAACAGTTCTATGATTCTGTGAAATATAAAACCAGCTACAACTATCTGTATGTCCATGTGCTAGTTTCTATTATTAAAAAACTTGTACTGTGTCTCCTTTGAATACACACTCCTATCTCTGGTTTACAGCTATTTTTGAAGGGTATTTCACCTAAAAAATTAGGTGCAGTACCACACATTAGTATACTTGTTATGCCAGCTACCTTGACTTCAATAGAAAATGTAAGGGAGCATTTAAAGACATAATTCACCTGTTAAGAAACTGCAACGCTTTTTCTAGAATCATATGTGAAATGGATTTGAATAATGTACCAAATTTCCTTAGGTCTAGATTCAACCTAACTCCTACTGTCCCTGATTGCAAAATACCCAGAGCACAAGCATTTTGAATGCCTTCATGTGATATGGACTAAATGGTTCCTTGGAACATCTATTCTGTGAGCTCCTGCAAGAGCCATTTCATTATATGAAAGAGCCTTGTGAAACAGTCTTTAGGACCTAACTACCTGAAGTAAGCTCATCTCAGAAGAAAGTACTTTGCTTTGCTTTGCAAATTAAATGCACACTTCAGTTTTAAAAGTCCTTGGCATTTGCCCCAAAAGCAGCCTTTACTCTCACTCCTTCTCATTTGTATTTCAATTTACAGTTTAGGTTACCATAACACAGGTCATCTGTCTGTCCTTTTTTTCCTGAGATAGAAGGGAAATCAGAAATATTCATCATTCCTTTAGTGGCTGTGTTGAACATAAGGGTTTCTCAAGTCCCTTCACAGACAGATGGATAGATACTTGCTCTTCAAAGAGATTCAGATTTAATGGACATTGAAAGCAGATATGCTAGCAATTGATGGAGAGCTTTAAACCCAAATTTTGGTTCAAAGGATTGTGTATGGAAATACAAGCACAGAATTTGGGATTCATCTAAAAAAGATTGGTTTTTTTGCTTTTTCCTTTTAATTTTCAATTGGTATTTTGAGATTTGTGAGACTGTAAGGATACATCTGTGTTCTCCAAGTCCTTTAGTCTATCAATGACAAGGCTACAAAGATGTGATTTTCAAAAAGGCTGTGATGGTTTCAATGAATACCCAAGTATTTTCAATAAGTATGGTTTACCTACATTACCTGTATATTATCTATATCCTCTGAGAATCCCATCCAAAATTCAGATTCTTTTAAACAAAAAAAGGCATGGGCAATGACATACCAGCAACATACTTTAGTTTCCCAGGATTTACCCTTTTCTAACAGAAAAATGAATTTGGCCAAAGAAACGGTAAAATACCCTACCCTGCCCCTCCTACCCTCTTCCTTTTCACTCTCCCCCATTTCTGCCTCTCCAGTCCTATCCTATACTTGCTGTTGGAATTCTTCTGTCACCAATACTTATGATTTTAACTGTTTTGCCCACCTAAACTATAGCTACTTATGGAAATTTTCTGAACCGCTATTAGCTACAGTACTAGTGACATAAACTTTTATGAGAACTGTGCAGGCAACCTGATGACCAGCGGATAATTCTACATTTTGTTTTTAGGGATAGGAATATTAAGACATATTCAGATTTCCTGCTAAGGTCACTTATAAGGTGATTTGCTGCAATACTGTAGTGAGCACTGTAGTGAGCAGCAAGTGATTGGGACAATGAAATTCATTGCTGACAGATCTGATTTTCCACATAGTCAACAGATAAAGGTAAGAGTCATATTCAGACCATATAGTTTAAAAACACTTAATTTTGCACTTTTTTTTTTTTTCTGGAAAATCAACACTCCAAATTCCACCAATGCAGCTTATGCTACAAGCAGAATAAGGTGAAATACCAGTATCTCTATTGGAATCAATAAGAAATAAACTATTTAAAAAATATGATTTATTGATTTGTTTCTATACCTCACCAAAACCAAACTGTTATCAGTCTCCACTCTTTAACATAGGAACTCCATACTACCTTCCTCATTGATTGCTAGGAACTTTTTCTTGTAAATCATCTCCGTCCTAACTCACACTGTTGCATACTGATTACCATGTTGATACTCAAAAAGGATTATGAAATACTTTTCTTATAAATGTCTATCATCACTTTTCCAATTTTATGAGGAATTTTTCTTAATGACTAATCTTTTAGCTAGAACATATATTTATTTATTAATGTACATTTGTTTTATTACTGGAATAGCATGGGATCCTAAGAAATACTTGACCTACATAAGTTTTAATTCTAAGTAATATGCAGAACAGATTACCTAATAGATGTACCTTTTAAATTTTTTGCAGTTCTTAACCACAGCCTACTATATATGGAAGGAAAGCAGTCAAAAAGCAATGTCAGCCTCTTTACATTGACTGGGACTGTTAACTACATGTGTAACTGTGTTGGAATAAATAAACCACTGTGTTTCATTATTATAGAAAAATAAACTGAGTATCAAGCCTGCTGGCTTGCCAGAAGCAATTTTCTTGGGCTCTTGAGTTTTGCTTTAGGTTTTTTTTTCCCTTTTATCATTTTTGATAGTGTAGATTCAAAGTTTTTACTGTCAGCTGAAATCACAGGAGCAGTTGCACCATAACCTAAGCACCAACAAACTCAGTCACCATTATTTTTTAAAGAAACTGCTGGACATCCTACATTTGTTCATCAAGAGAGCAACAGCAGTTGCACATCAGCCTGATCAAACACAGCGTCTCCTCCAAGTTCTGAAACAGCAGAGTTCCCTGCCAAAGGAAATTACTTCCCTGTTGCATCAAACCCATGCAACTTTTAAGACAGAGCATTTATTCTCTACCAGTTTTGTGGTAAATTCAGGAAACAGAGGAAATGCTACAGATGTTGTATCTGAGAACACTCTGATAGCCACCCAGCTGGCCACCATCTTGCCCAAATGGAAAGAATACTTCCAAAGTCTTTCTTCAAGATTTAAGATCTGACCTTACAGAATGCTGAAACAAAAGTCATACAACTTTCATACCTGGTTCCTAAGAGGAATCCAGCTGAGGAGTGCTGAAAGCTTTTCTTATATTTTTATTGGTTAGAAAGGTGAATCTACCCAACCAAAAACGTGTTCCCTGGAAATGGGAACAAAATACTTTTTAGATAGCTCATTAATTTTTGCATAATTCCTTCATTTCACCCCAGTTCATTATGATGTCTGTCATCAGCATATGGAGTAAATGGACAGTGATTACATATTTTGAAAGTTCTATATAAAGTCCAATATCCCAAAAAAAGAGAAAGTTGCATAGGCTAATCACATTGCTAACCACTAGTTTGGTTACTACCAGTAACCTGTATGTCTAAATGGCATTTATGCCAGAGCATGATAACCAAAATATAAAACTTTTAGAACGACATTATCTATGTAAACCTGTCACTCGCTATATTTTTAATAGAATCAACTATAGTACACAGAATTCAAGTCTAAAAGAACCGAAGTATATTATAGTAGTTAATTCTGAATAGTTTCTTGGAGTAGGGGAAAGTACAGGGCAAAATTTTTGAAGGGAAGAGGTCCATTTTTGCTCACAAAAATTATCTGCAAACTTGTGACAGAATTTATGTGGGCAGTCGTTGATATTCTCTAATGAGAACTAGCAAATACACTTCCAAATGAGCAGTACAGGCACCCAGCTGTAGCTGATACTTTGCTTGTACCTTTGTGAATATTCTCCTGGTAACTGCATGCATGAATCCACTATCTTGATTACACTTTATGCAAGCATTTTTAGCACAAACACACCTCCACCCTCCTTGTTTGAAATGTGAGTGCTGGTGTATTAAAAAATATTTGGAAGACAGACTTATTAAAATACATGTTAAAACACAGGGGGGTATATTTTCAGTGTGGAGCAGAGAGATTTAACTGCATGACTTCCATTAGCTTTAATGAGAACTGAACAGCTAAATCCTCACACACCACACTAGAAGATTAACCCAGAAAACACACATTGTTTACTTTTTACTAATACTCTGATTATTACCACGTTCTTCCTCCTCCTCCTCTTCTTCCTCCTCCTCTTCCTCCTCCTCCTCTTCATCCTCCACATCTTCACCTTCCTCTTCATCCTCCTCTTCTTCCTCCTCAATCTCCTCTTCTTCTTCTCGATCTATCTCCTCATCATCCTCCTCCTCGTCACCTTGCTCCTCATTATCGTCAGAATATTCCTCCTCTTCTTCATCCTCTTCCTCTTCTTCCTCTTCCTTTTCATCCATTTCCTCTGTGCCATCAGTTTCATAGCACTCATCTACTGAAGAGTTGTCTGCTTTAACCACAAAGGGTTTTCTTTTGGGAGCTGGTTCTTGGGGTTGCTTATCTTGTGTTTTTCTTTTTTTTGCCAACGGACAGCCATAAACACTGTGCAAAAATAAAAGATGCAAATTATTAAATTAACCTCCAGATTTCATTTAGTCATATAATCTAGTTCTATGCTATGACTAGTTTCTGTTCTCAAAATGCACTTTTTCAAAGTAAAATGTTGCTGAGACAGTAATGACCAAGGGGGAGGGCAGTTGCAAAACCTGTGAAAATGCAAGTGACTATTATTTGCCTGAAAATGTCCTATGTACATAACAGCGTAACAGTTTCAGAAATGATACATATGTGTGTTTTTTCTTCTCATTCTTTCTTCTCTTCTACATATTACACTCTTTTGTAAGGCAGCTGGATATAGTTAATAAACCAATAATCTTGTCCTACCTGTAGCTATCAGTACAACAACTAGGAATAAAGCAATGCTTCATAATTTTGTAATATTCAATAATATTTTGATTGTAAGCAGTTAAGACATTTCAATGCTGTTTAAGTAATGAAAATACAATATTATTCTTAATGTTGTTGTTTGTTATTATTATTATAAATAATATAATAATAATAATAAAAAAATAATAAAGAATGTCTCTGAAATTCTCCACTGTTTTTCTCCATTACATGCTTCGAGGCTGGATGAACAGGAAAGCAAGCACCTCAACACAATCAACCCAAATAATTTTCATGGCCAGTGTTGCAAGTGTTCTCACATTGAAAAAATCAAATAATAAACAAAATCCTTTGTCAATGAAGGAAGTCAGACTTTCCAAAATGGAATGCCACTTTCTTATTGATAATTTTAATCCATTTTAATGCATTGTAACATAAACAGTATTTCAGAGTCCTGGTCTTCTACCTGAGTAGCCACCTGTTTCTCAAAGGTCATATAATCTGTGTTTGTTGAATCTCATCTCCCTTGTGTAACTCTGCAACCTTCTACACAGAGTGACTGCACACACATATTACTTTTTGTTCAAAGAACTTCCTCTTTGAACTTTTTTATTGCATGTTTATAAACACTACTCAAGCTATTACTGTTTTTAGTCTTTTTTCTTTGATTAACTAATTTTGGGACATATAAGCAGTTCTTTATAATCTTTTCTGCATATCTACTAGTAGCTTCCCTTTTTATGTTATACTCTTTCTCCCTTTATCCCAATTACAATACACCAGGGATCCCTTATTTTATTCCACTCTAGTAATGCTTCACATTCTGTTGACAGACCACTGAAAAATACAGAGCTTCACCACATTTAGTACTACAGATGTACTCTATGTGGTGTCCTCATACTCTTGATCTTAGTCTAATATAATTGCATGCCAGCAGCTATGCATCCCAATGACTTAAACTGCTATTTAGGTACAAAGAATTTCATGTAAGCACCCAATCATTTTATTTAAGTGACTAATTTAGGTAATGTCTTACCTAAATTTCGAATCACTTATTCAATGTCTGCCTGGCAGACACATATCTAAGGAACATACAGAGCCATGAAAGATGGTATTCATGGAACACCTACATCTGGAGACCTTCTCTGTGCAACACAGGCACCTCTCTCTCTGTGTGGGGACAACAGTTGTCTTTAAAGTCTAATCCAGCATGCCTAAAAACACCTCTCTCCAGGAACACTATAGGGAAATACTGACTAAATTTTAAGTATGTTCATCTAGCCAGATTCCAATGCACCTCACTTGGGAGTAGGGTAGTAGTCCTAGCGGGATATGGATTTCAGACACTGACATCAAAGTTGAGGCCTATTGGTGGAGGCTAGAGGGGGAATAGACCTACATCCTCCAAATTCCAGAGCCATGCTCCATCCAGCAGGTTGTGTGGCATATTCAGTGGAAGAGTATCCTCTTATAGAAGATGAGCCCTGGTGTGCCTGAAAGCAAGAAACTCTAACACACAATAAGCAAGCAAAAGCCCAAATCTTTACTAACTTTTAAGAGCCTTAAACCTGAAAAATAGGGAGTCCTAAGTTTCTGGTGTTTTCTCTTTATGCTGTGTTTGTTTCTAGCTAAAGACATTTCAAAGTAAAAGCTATAAATATAACAAAAATCCTTGTCCTAGACACTACTACAGTTCATTGACAAATGACTGTCCTGCCTCTTGTCCTGTGAGTAACTTCTCTTGGTCAGGATCCAGCTGCCCAGAATCAAGAGGAAATGTAGGACACATTTCCATGGAGAATATCCCACACCATCAGAGTCAAGGCAGAAACAGGAGTTCAATTTCCATCAGTCTGGACAGTGCATGAAACCTGGGGCAGAAGGGAAGCACTGTTTGTTGTAGTGCTGACCACTTCAGGTTTATTTCAGTGCTTTGCCTGGTGCTGTGGGGTTTCAGTAACTGCCTATTTAAACTCTCCACATGGAGCTCTGGAAGAAGGCAGATGAATTTTTCCTCAGAACTGCAATTTCAGAGTGTGTGTTGTGCCAAGGGAAATGGCTGTATAATTAGGGAGGAACCTGTTTCATTTAGGTGTTTAGCAGGGGTTGCATCCTGGAAAACAAGAATGGGTCATGTCCTGGCGTTCAGGCAGATTTTAGAAACTTGCATATCCGTTCAATATGATTTAAGCAGACAGGTTAGCATTTACTGAATGGATATGTCTTGCTTTCTTTGTTTCTGTTCCTTCTCTCTGGGATGCATACTACCCTCACTATAGCTTCTTCAATTTGTTAAATTATATTGTTTCAAAATACTGATCTTTATTTTCAAAGATGTGAGTAGGCTTACCCCCAGAAATCCGCAGGATTTCTTTTCTTCCTCTTATTATAACCTTCTTAGAACATTGTAAGAGCAAAAGATGACACTTTGGGCAACTCTGAACTAAAAAGGCACCCATAGATGTGCAACTGTGAAAATTTTTCCCCACTGGCAATCATGCAAACTCGAATATTTCATAGAATCATTAAATGTTTTGGATTGGAAGGGACCTTAAAGATCATCTACTTCCAACCCCCCTGCCATGGGCATGGACACCTTCCACTGGACCAGGTTGCCCAAAGTCCCATCCAACCTTGGCCATTTTGTCACACTAAAGCTGGAACATGAACTCCATCCTGAGCCAATCTGTTTTCTTTTAAGAACACTAAATATTTTTAACAATTTTCATCTAGTAATGCTCCAAAACAATCTCCTCTAGAATTCACAAAAGTGTAAGAAGTGAGGCAGAGGACAGGGGGATAATAAATACATCTATTTGGGTTTAAACTGTTTAATTTTTGTTTTGACAACTAAGAAGAACTGCATGACTTTTTAGACACAAATTATTGGTCAAAGGTAGAAAGAAGCTGCCACTCACACTTTTTGTCATCTTAAATATTTTTACATAGCTTTATGGTTTTTTCCACAGTATTTTATAAAGTTTGTGAGAATCTAAGGCATTACTTGGGATTCAGGACCCCCTGGAAAGTGTATAACTAGCAATGGAAATCAATTCCAGTTAGCTGCCTGATGACTTTGATGCTTTTATAAATCTCATTAAATAACTATCTGCAATTCAGCTCTTCAAGTAAAGTCATGAACCCAACTTTAGTTTATAACCTTATGAATCTATTCTCAGTGTGTTTGCTCACAGAATTAAAACTGAGGACACACCAGCAGCTACAAGAAACAAATATTTGTACATTTTAATGGTTGAGTCCAACACTTAGGCTTGGAAATATGCAATTTTTCCAAGGAAATGGGTTCTTCTAGTTCACAAAATCACAAAATGGTTTTGGTTGGAAGGCACCTTTAAGATTATCTATTTCAACCTGTCTGCCACAGACAGGGACACTTTCCACTCTTCCAGATTGCTCGAGGCCTTGTCCAACCTGACCTTGAAGGCTTCCAGGGAGGTTGCATTCACAAACTCCTTGGGCAACCTGGTCCGGTATCTCACCACTGTCACAGAAAAGCATTTCATCCTAATATCCAGTCGAAATTTCTCCTCTTTCAATTTCTATCCATTACTCCTTATCCTATCACTGGTAACATGAACTCAGCTTTTGAAAAATCTTTCCTAATTAATCTTTACCAGCTATTCCACAGTCCTAAATTTGGTTTTGCCTGTACTTGGATTTATACTTTATAAAGCTACCATTGCAATATTTCATATAAAACCTTTACAATGTTGTCTTGCACTGGCTTCCTTCTGCCTTTCAACTGTATACTTCATGTACTGTGTAGTTCATAGATCTAAAGAGTTAAAAAACCCCACACCATGTGTTTCAGAAAGCTGGGAAACAGGCCACCAGACCTGATGCCTACTGTTAAGCTGCCCTATTTTCTTCTTTTTCTTTCTTAACCTGCTCTGCTCTCATCCTTCACTTCATTAATTTTTCAGATTCTGCCTCCAGGACACTTCTCTCTCTTTCGGCATGCTCCCTGTGGTCTCTCAACCAAGGGGAAGGCTGTGCTGGCTTCCCAGCAGCCTCTGCCATGACTTCCCCACATACGGAGATGACAGTTTCTTCCACTGACCTCTTGTTCCTCATATATTTGTGAAAGCTGTTATTGTTTGTCCTTATAGCTTCTGCAATTCTCTCCACATTTTCAATTTTGGCTTCTATGATCATCCCCTTATTTGGTTATTTTTAGACTTGTTTATCCCTGCTCAGAGCAATGACCCCATTGATTTATGTGTCATGTCTGCCTTTATCCATTTTTTCATTGCTCCCTGTATTTCCCTGGTCAGCTGTGTTTGTCTTATTTTCCCCTCACGCTTCAGCTCTCTTGGCTTTCAGCAGAGTATATATTTGGGTTTCCTGAAACACACTTTTGCATATTCTACATTGCTTTGCTGTGTGTCTCAGTCATCTCTGGTTTTTGGAATCTGTCATGAATAATTCTTGTGGAAAGAATGTTGTTGAATTTCATAGTGATAAGCTCCAATTGGACATATAGACATTAATAATTGAAGAAATGGAAGAAAGAATATATGATTTTATACTCTTTAGTTAGAAGATGATTAATGGTATTTTTTTAACTCTCATGCAATTTTTCTCCATTAAAAACTTTATGATGCTACTCACTGATACATTCAGTAGCAGAATTGTTCAGGAAACATGTATTTCTTGTCCAGAGTTGAACCTATTGATTTTAAATATTTTTATTACTAATATAATTTCCAGCATAATTTATATGGTTATTATTTTTAATCTATAACAATCAACATATATATTTAAATATACATAGTACAGGACCAAAGAAGTACAAGGGATTTTCTAAATCAGATTACTGATCTATATTTTTTTCTTCATGATAAGCCAACTCACATATCAAAGTTGGGACATGACACCTATATGTGGAAGAAGTTTCCTCTTAGAGGAAAATGAGAAAATGAGAAAGGGAGATTATATGACTGTTAAGGGTTCAGCCAACTTTAAATATCTAGTTTGGATTAAGTAATTCCTATGTGCCATATTTACCACCATTCTTTTTTATTTGTATCTCTTTTTTATTGAATCTACTATTTCAGATGCCTCATGCTATAAGATCCAGGTGAAAAAAAATATGATGATGTCAATATTATGCTCTAAATCGGAATATTTTTTTTTCTTGGAGTATTGTTACCTTTTTCTTTCTTTTTTCTTTTTCTCAGTAGTACTTTGACAAATCTTATGAAACATTTTTTCAAACTAAAAAGTGTCCCCAGTAACAGTATTTCCATTCTTTTGGTTTTTTTTCATGTGAGAATTTAATTTAACAGAAACCAAAACATTTTTTAGGGAATAAAATCTAAAAATTTGCTATACAAACACCTAATGAGACTATCAGAAACACTAAATGAAGCACTTCAGTATCTGAAGCAGCAATTAGGTGGAATTTTATTATATACATTTTAAGATAGCAAATTAGGAAGAATATGTTTGGAAGTAAACTTCTGCTTAAGGCTTCAGGCAGAAAGTTCCAAGGCATCCATACTTGTCCACTGGATACAGTTAAGCATTAATTTTGTTTTTGACTAGATAACTTCCAAGTCCAAACCTCCAGATGAGGACTTTTAGGGTAATGAGAAAACAGACATTTAGCAGGTAAGTCCTCTAACAAATCTAGCTTTTAAAGAATGAGCAAATCTAATTAATTTGCGTAACACTGCATCATTTTAAATCACTCTCAATGCAGTGACTATTAACTTGAAAGGGCTGACAATATCAACTGATAGAAGTTGACCAGAAAATAAATATTTAGATTTCAGCAAACCCTACAGCTTGCATGCCTTGCACTCCAGTAAACTCCCTTTCCCAGCAGATTATGCACTATTATAAAGAAGAGCTAGTAGCTCTCCTGGTGAAGTTGGATCAATGAATTGATAGGAATGAAAGAATGATAATGAATTCAGAAAAAAGATATTAACTCCAGCCTAGTAATTTGCCTACTCAATTGCAAGAATAAACTACTTTGGTTGAGGATGATTTTCCATTCATATTTGCTTAAAGTATGCCAAATTGCTACAGGAATGAGCACCAAACCCAGCGGACTGTGCTGATCGCAGGGTAGTAAAGTCAAACTTCTTGTGGGAAATTACAAATTACTTCTCTAAGCCACACTGGTCAGGAATCTTTTCTACCCTACAAAAGTCCCACATAATGCCTGCATACTCTTCTGGAATATGGGAGGTGTTGAATCAAACCTTCCCAGGTTGTGAAAGTTAAAGTCCAATCACTAAGCTATAGAAGACAAAATGGGAAAAGTCTAAGTTCATACAAGTCATGGAGTTTTGGGGCTTTTATTTCACAGAGATGGCTAATTGCAGCCTAGAGGATGGAGCTGGCACACACTGGTTTTGGTGCTTCCAACCAGATGGATTAAGATTTTCTGTGCTAGCATCCTATGTGCTATGAAACCCAATCTAGAAGACTAGTTTACTCAAATCTGCTTTCCAGAAGCCTGCTGGTAACTGAGCCAGAGACTTGAATATTGTTCAAGTCCAAAATCAGACATGCTTCTTGCAACCACTGCACTGCTAAGCACTGTAGCATCTAAGGCCGCTTACAGAATCACTGCCCTCACCAATATCTTCTCAGTTGGAGTTAGGCACTAATCCAGAGTCAGTATTTTGAAAAATCTAGGTTCCCATTCATGTTTTACATGCTTAAATATTTTTGTTAAAGTGTGCTCAAATTAGTATGCTTTTATCTATTTTAATTACATTTAATTTGAACAAATATCTTTTAAAATACAATAAACTAATCTCTACAGTTTTTCTGTATTTCAGACTTTCTTCTGCCTCTGGTTAAATAAATCAGATTCTTATAAGCAGGATGTGCTTTTATGTGTGAAGTGTCAAAACACACCATCTTTATTTTATTTATTTGTACAAGTAGAACTTTGTTGACTTTTCAGATTAGGTATGTTTACAATAGTACCTAATTTGGTAAAGCTATTAATTTACCTTTATAAGTACAACCTTCAGTGACAGGAATCAGTGAAATGTAGACCATTCAATATATTTTTCCTTCTAGAGTTGCAAATATTTAGTGTTCCACATTATGAAACAGTAAGAAAAATTACAGAAGTGCCCAGAAGCATGCTGGATCTCAAAAGGCAGAGGAAGAAGATGTAATACTTTCTTCAGAGAATTTTAAAAGCCAACTCTATCCTTTTACACCTCAGAGCTTTTTAAAACACATGAATAGCCATGAACACACTGCAGATCTCCCCGTGTATAGCAATATTTAACTAAATGAACCTCAAAGAAAAACTAGTGTGTCTAAACCCCAGTATTTCCAAAAAGAGTTGGGAGCAACAAATAGTATGAGATAGAATGATGTGCCAGAAGTAAATGATGCAACTCAAAATTGAAGTATTTTTCTTGTAGAAATTCAAATATTGAAATATGTATTTTTAAACAAAATAAAGTGGAATTGCTTTGATACAGGTAATAAAATAAAATTAAATTACAGTTAATACAGCCACAGTAAGTTATCAAAGCAGGGATCTTTCATTTCATTAGATCCTGTCTCTACATCTCCACGTGAAGCATGTCCCCACCCCAGTTCCCTGAGACTCCAAACTGGTGCAACTGAACCCTGTGAGGAACACTGACAAATTAACCTGCTCTCTGGCTGGTGAGATCATTTCACCCATCACCAAAGCCTCTGCTCTTGGGACATGACCGATAAAGGGAAATTTTAAGTTTTGCAATAACTAACCTATTCAAACAACAGGTTTATTTAATTGGTTAAATACAACAGCTGTTCAGTGCAGAAAAATGAGGCACAGCAATGTATTTCTATGTGTTGCACAAATACACAGGAAAACTCTCAGCCATGGAGAACTCATTTAAAGCAAGATATAAAAAAATATGTGTAACACATCTTGAGACTAAAAAGTTATGTGGCAACATAGCTTAGCAAAGTACATGCCCTGCAGCTGTAGATTATTCAGAAATATTTATATAAATAAATCAATATATCTCATTGCCGTCATTGATGGGGTTCATGTCTCACCTATCCTAAGGCTTCTAAAACTTAAGTCCATACATGTCATGTTAAGCTCCCTTGACAACTCAGTGCAGAGAAACAGGAAGGCTATTCATCTTACCTTTCTTAGACACTTTGACTACTGACAATAAAGGGAGGTATTGGTGATTAACTTGTATTTTTACCACTTAGGAATCTGTTAAAAGTAAGACAATTCCAAGGCTTTTTCTCTGTTTTTTTTCTTCTTAATTGTCTGTCCAGACCAAATAAAGACAGTACCTAATAGAATTTAAAACCACATACCATTATATTTTCATAACAAGAAACCCAAAACCCTGCCTCTTTCCTCTCCTCAGCTGCTGTATCACTTAACATAAATAATTCTCCTCCCTATACCTTCACTATCTTTTCAGATTACTTGTATGACCCAATGTCAGACAAATGCTGGAGATTCTCTCTAATCTTAGAATGCAAATACCCAACTTGACTGTGTGTTCAAGAGTTGGAAGATATAACTGATAATGTCTTGTTGCCAGATCTTTGAATACAGGGGCTGATCAAACAGTGCAGGATAGTGCAAAGAGCACAGGTTCAATGACTCGTATTGATTAATTAGATGAAATGTATATAATCAAGTTTTGCTAAGTGGCTATTGATTCTGTACACTTTGATGTTGATTTAGATGTAACCCAGTCACATAAAAATGGGAACATGAAAAGCCAGTGACCATTTCTGCACTAACTCAAAGAACACTGGCTTCTGCACTGCATCAAAGTCCTGAGGTCCACATTTATTAAAAAAAGATAAAAATTAAACTTGAAGAAAAACTTTGGGAAAAAAAAACCACTCTGTTTTTCTACATACAGATGAAAATGAGGTTGGCTACACTGAGTTGAATAAAAGCATCATCTAGTACTGTCAAGATGTCCAGATTTCTGTGTATCCTCTTTTTTCAGCCTCAGTGGTAATGAGAACTCTGTTTACAGGTAGAGGGAAGGGCAAATTCCAATTTATTTATTTTTCATTATAACATCATATCATAAAATGGAAAAGTTCACAATCAATCATTCACAAATTTGAAAGGGTCAGAATATGCTACAAGAGTGCATCTATCAGTTACAAAAGTTTTGCCTAGTGACAGTGTTTGAGCCTTGAACATGATATTAAATTTTTCTGTTCCAATATTTTAAATGTGATTTCTTTTAAGCAATTCAGCATGCTAAGTTCAAGCATTCAAAAACCAAAGGAAATAAGCTGCTGGAAATCAAAGGCAGTTCATGTAGTTATACTGTCAATCATTTAATGACATGGCTAGATACCTGTTAGTAGAATCAATACCTTTAGACATAGACTTGATGGATCATATTTAACAACAACACAACAGGTCAAACTACCGTTCTAGCATGTACTTCAGTACTGAGTAATAGAGAATACTGTCATTTTATCACATCTGTAATGTAGGGCTACTATAGGGACACTATCAGCTACTGATTTCTATCATAAATATTCTTCTCATTACCTCTGCATAGATACACAATAGCACTGACTCAAAATTTAATTTTAACTAAGAAAGATACGTGGCTCAGAATTAAGAAATATGATGTAACAACTTTCCTGTAACTATAGCAATAAGATCCTTACTTGATCAAAAAGCTAATGGCTACAGAATATAACTAATGGAAAGGAATAATAGTGTGGAGCAGCCTTCTAACACAAGACTGCCATCAGTAAACATCTGAAATTATAGGAAAAAAATGACAAAAGCAAAGTGATACAAGGTGCAAACACTTCAATGCTTATGTACCAGAGTCTCACCTCCAGCATAAGCCACAGGATACTGCTCTTTATCTTGCACGGTTGGTTAGGAGTCATTCAAGTGTGAAATATTCTAAATTCTAGTTGTTAAAAGATTGAGAACTTTTGCCCCCTGGCATGACTTACGCCCTGAAAGGCATATATTTGTTTGTCATAATAATCTTGTGAACTAGTATCCTTCTGCAGCACACAGAAGTTGCTTTGTTGTCATGTTAGGGAGTCTTGCAGATAGCATTTCCACTAAGCTACAAGCTTACCTATCGGTTCAATCTGTTGGCAGAGTCAAAGGACAAATCTGTATCTCATGTTCAGCTGGGTTTTTTTCACTTTTTTTTTTTTTTCATTATTAGGAGAATTAGAAATACTCTAGTCTAAAAATGAAAGCTAACCTCCTAGGTTAATCACATGACTTCAAAAGTTAGATGTCTAAATGGCTTTGCCTTAATCTGGCCTTTTTTGATATATCTGAGGAAAGGAAAGATGTCTGTTCAGGTAAAAAAAAAAACCCAAACAAAAAAGTCAAACTGAATTCCATCACATTCTAGTCCAGAATAAGACAGCTTCAACTTGAGTCATATCACAATTAAAGAAAAAAAATACTATGGCATATAATGTTGCTTTTTATAGCTGACAGTGAGTCTCACTAGACTGTAAAAGAATCTCTGAAGGAAAATGAAAATAGCCTCCCAAGAGAGTGGAAGCCCCACACAGCATGGTTGAAATGTGGCAGCTGGGCTGTGGGTGGAAATGGCAGTTTCCATTGAAAATCTGCTGCCAATATACCTCCTATGGCTAGATTTTTAACAGAAATGTGGCAGTTATCCCTCCCTGAATTTCTGCTGTTCAGTTTTAAAGAAGCATAGACAGGAAAGGCAGCAAGATTGAATAGCAAAAGGTCCAGAATTACATTCTGTCCAAGGACCAAAGACTAAAACTGGGAAATGACTGGAACTAGAAAAGTGTGACAGAAAGATGGCTAGAAGAGGATAAGATTCTTTAGTTTTAAAAGACGAAAGTCAACTTTTTAGAAAGTGTATGGCACTTCAAGGTCTACTTCAAATTTTTTTTAAAGTTTGAGGTATTTGATACTTAACGCATCTCATTGAAAATTAGTTAGCAATTTAAATGGTCCCATTATATTTGGGCATCTGTCATGAGAATAGTTGTGGCAACAACATGTCATCACACTTAATCTTAAAGGACTTCAGTTTAGCTAAGTTCCTTAGATAATAAATTCCCCACTGGTAATATGTAGGTATATAAGCCTGGGAGTCACAAGAGCAAGCATGTGCTGTATCCATGCTAAGAAATATGAAGTATCATGAAAAGAGTGTTTCCAAAATCACTTTTCTTTTCTTGATGTCTGCATCTACTTGCAACTCTAACTTAGGCATAATCATGAAAATCTGACTCATAATCTAAAAAAGATACTTTATGATGCAGGTACAGAAGTCATGCCTGTTCTATGGACAGATACTTTATTGCCTGCTGTTTCGATACAGGTGGTGTGGTACTGTTATCTGCCATTTATCTCTTTTTAACAACAATTTCACAATTTTAACAAGGTTGAAAAAATTGTCAAGCAAATAGAACACCCCTTTTTGGGGCATAGGGGGATATGGTTATTTGCGGGGTGGAGGGAGGGGGGTGGTTTTTTTTGTTTTTGTTTTTGTTTTTGTTTTGTTTTGTTTTGTTTTTTTACCCAAACAACCCATTATGGCTCTAAATCTGGTTTCTCTAGAGAAGTCCTTTCACCATCAGACTAACTTCTCTCTTTGTTCTCTGTAAAAAAACCTCACACTTCCTTCTGTTCAAAAGCCTGACTTCAACAGCCAGGACAGCAGGCTTCCTTATCCTAGTGTTCACCTGTCATCGTTTTGGTATGGCTCTGGCTTGGGAATTAACATGATGTTGCACCCATTCAGGCTAGTGGAGAAACCAAAGCAGTATGTTACTTTCTAAATGACATTGCTGGTCCAGGATGCATCACTACCATGAATTTTTTCACTGAAAGGGAATATGACTGCTATGGTGTCTATAGAAATGAGGTGCCTGCATGTTAGTGTGAGCAAAGAATACCTGCTGTGCCTTTTGGATTAGCAGATGCTGGTGTAAATATCTGCAGCCTACAAATCTCAAACATTCTGGCAGGTAGAAAATCCTGAGCAGCACAGCTCAGCTAAACAGGCAACACTTCTGGAAATACGCAATTAGATTTTCTATTACAAGTTTGGTCAACAGCAGACTTGGTATTTTAGTGGATCCTGGTCTTCAATTTCTGTACCAAAAGTCTAATTGTAATTGTGCT
The DNA here is from genome assembly GCA_013398175.1 of Climacteris rufus. NCBI lineage: Eukaryota > Metazoa > Chordata > Aves > Passeriformes > Climacteridae > Climacteris > Climacteris rufus. The sequence goes on from VZRZ01008555.1 coordinate 185,874, forward strand.
CTAGAAGGTTGTGCTTATTTTCTGATTTACATTTTGTGAAATACTGCTTGTGAAAATCACAGATATAGAAATTGAATGGTGGGAAACTTTCATCTCATCTCTAATTGACTGGTAAATACACTAAACAGAAGGTGGGCCAGGTGCAAGATGACATTTTGTGTTGAAAGTATCTGGAAGGTTTCAAAGGTAGGGATGAAAAGCTGCATAGGTATGATGTCACTTCAAATTATCTGATATCATGTAAAGCTATATCGCAATGTAGCCAGTAGGAAAATTGTTCCTGACTCTTCACCAGACGATTCTAAATTTTTTTGTTTAAAAAATAGGGATGTTGGTATCATCTCATTAGCCCTCTGTTTTAGACCAGCCAATAAACTTTTGTCTTTCTGTGAGTTTGTGTTTCTTTTACAGAGTTCTAGAACAACATCATTACAAAGTGCCCTAGTGTAAGAGGAATGAAATTCTATTCCTGCTTACCACAAGAGATCAGTTTAACCCATAGTATACATAAAAAATACAAAAAAATTTGCTTCTAACAAATCTAAACTAACCATGACAATTCCGCTGTGGTTCTACTGAGCTTTACAGAGTCCACTAGACTCTGATTTCTAAATATGACTACTGCTATATTTTTTAAAGAACAATCAACATTGTAGTAGACAGAAAAAGCTAAATGTTTTCTCTGTTTTATAGTTTTGATTAAATGCTGACATTTTAAGTAAGTGGTTACACTTTTAGTCAATGCCATCTTAACTGTTCAGTCCTTCCTCCTACATGCTTTTAATAACATAACTGGAAACAGCAAGCTAGACTGGTAAGGTTTGAAGTTAACACAGTAGTCAGAATTTATTTGCATTCTTTCTAGAACGCTATTTATTTTATAACTCTGACTCAGTTTCTGAGTCTGTCCTTCTCTGTGATCTCTTTAGGCCTCACAAGTCTAGCAAAGCCAGGCCATGTCAGTTCTGAGAATGTCAGTATTCCCAAGGAGCACGTAAGTACTGCAGAGACAGTACTACGACTCAGAAAGTAGTAGACTTGCCTTGCCAGAAGCACTGAAACAAATTTGCCTTTGTGGAAGGGACGGAAGAACTGTAAAGCTGGTAATTCCTTATGTCACATGGAATTAAAAAGAGGAGCTGTGTCTGCGTATTAAGAACTAAAAATGTTAATTCCAAAGTCCAGATCAAAATAAAGTCATGCAATTACATCCTGTCAGAATTATTCCTATATTTTCAGACAGAAAAACAATCTATTATTTTTTTCCATCCCAAACTCCTATGTCCTATAAACGTGTGCTCGTAAAAAGTTGCTACAACCAGTGTAGTGAATCAATGTGGTATTATGAATGTATTACAATATTATAAGCTATATGAACTTTGGTATCACTTCAAATCAAGTACTTAACACTGCAAAATGGACTGAAGCTACTGAGTTAACTTTGTGAAATGTTTTAAAACTAACAGCTCAAAAATCTTTATGAGAATAAAATACAGTTACTGTAGTAAATTGGCAGACAAGCAGCTGTCCGTTTAACTGGGGCTTTGTATCTTCTACTTCCTTTCACAAAGTATGGGATATCCAGAGAATTTTCTGAGAAATAAGCTTCAAAACCAGGGTTTTTTGTTTGGTGGCTACTGACATGCAAACATCTAGAAGACTCGTGTTAGAGAAAATTAATCGCCTATGTCATGATGTATGACATATCCTCTTGTCTGAGATGACAGTTTGTTTGTCCCCTTCTCCCTAAGTGGTACATATGGTTACTAAGAACCAACAAACTATTAATCCTCATTCAGCATTCTAGAAAAAACCATGGCCAAGAAAGATCTACATTAAATGAAAGCAATTCTAGTATATTTTTTCTTACTGTCCTTGCAAATACTAAAGAACAAGAAATCATTTTTTAATCTTTGCAAAAATGAATTTTTGATATAAAAAGAATGGTCTAAAGCAAAAGGCACTGGAGTAGAATTCAGAGGCATGACAACTTCTGACAGTGATGTAAATTTCTTGTGTGGTAGCAGAGTCACAAACTGCTGGTTTATCAAGAGAGCAAAAGTATTACATAGCTGCACAGTGAAAGTCTGACATCCAAGTGAGGTATGTTTGCTCCTCTTTAATACCTAGGGACATGTAGGCACTTAACACACAGCAGAATTTAGACACTGTAATCCAGGCTGGTGGAAGGTATTTTCTGTAATGGGGGATTTCCACTCCTAGAATTAATCAGTTTAAGCCTTCCTTTTTTTCTCACAGAAACAGAGATTAACTCAGTCTTTTGACTTGGAGATGGGCAGAGGAGAAATCACAATCCCAGCCTTAGCCATTATCTAATCTAGAACATACAGAAATATGTGAACAATTTGTGTTTAATACCCTCTTTTGACAGGGGTAACTGAAGCTTCATTTTACATCTCTCAGAAGTCTGCTTGCTCATGAGATTTCACAATAATCTAGGCTGAGAGTGCCCACTTCTCTAACACTTCATGCAAACCAAAATATTAACGTGTTCTTTACTACCGGTGAAGGATTAATTAAATTCCTCTCTAAAATTACTGTCTGTTTCCTATATGAAGTGCTAATGCTGGGACTGAAAATGGGGTTCTTGTGTCTTCAACTGACTGCTCAAAGTTACAAAACTATATCCATCCCTCCACCTTTTTAATATATTACTGCTCATAAAAGAACAGATGAAGAAAGAAGAATATAACCATCCTGACATCTTAACTTCTTCAAGTTCCCTGAAGATGGGAAAAACTATCTCCAACCAACTTTGGACGGAGTCCTAATGACTATTGACAAAGAAGAAAACAGTGGGAGAGTGCCATGTGTGTATGGATCACAAATGGGAGGGCTTTAAAAAGCACTTGCTACACTGAAATAAGCAGATGAGAGGTTAAAGACGTACTGTCTATGCTACGTACTTAGTATGGCATCAAGGTCCCCAAATAAATGCTTTCACAGGTCTAATGAGGAGCTGCTGAGGGAATTAGGACTGCATAGGATGGAGAGAAGGAGGCTGAAGGGAGACCTTATTGCTCTCTACTACTATCTGAAAGGAGGTGTAGGCAGGTGGGGGTTGGTCTCTTCTTCTAAGTAACAAGTGATAGGATGAGAGGGAACAGTGTTAAATTGTGCGAGGAGTTTAAGGTTGGATATTAGGAAAAAATTATTCACTGAAAGGATTATCAAGCATTGAAACAGGCTCCCCAGGGAAGTGTTTGAGTCACCATCCCTATGGGTATTTAAAAAATACATAGATGTGGCACTTGGGGACATGGTTTAATGATGGACTTGGCATTGCTGGGTTAATGGTTGCATTCAATGATCTCAAAGGTTTTTTTCCAACCTTAACAATTATGTGGTTCTCAATTTGGACAAGCTTAATGTTAAAAATATAGTTCTACTGTGACTTCAGAGTTAGACACAAAACGAAGAGGGGTCCACCCTTTGAACCTAAGGCAGAAGTTGAATGCACACCAGCTTTTAGCTCTAGCCTTTTTTCTGAACACCTGTTCCTCGTTCACCAAGTATAGGCAAGATTTTCTCCTGGAGACATTAGGAGGGTGAAAACAGTAGCAGGTGCATATCTTTGGTGACTTTCTTTCATGAGAATCCACTGAACAGAAAGCATTAATTCACTACTTGTGCATCCAATTCAGGGGCCTGTTCACAACTTCAAATAAAAAATCTGATGGTAGACAAATCTGTCCAAGACGCAGGGAACTGAAAGTAAAAAAAGCAAGCTTTATTTTAAAGGACCACTATTGGTATTGAAGGCAAATCATATCCTGTCCTGTCTCAGTATACTTTATAGTATTACAAATTTTATCATAATTCATGGATTTGAGACACAGCCCTAACTTTAATCACAGGAGTATTTTCTCTTAGGCATTATACCCCTTCTCCACTCTTTCATGGATACTTACAGTGTGACACTGCTAGTTCTTGCAAATAATGAAAGGATATTAGGTTCTGCAATCCCTTTTCATGCCACCAGTAAGCTTCAAAATTTTCTTGAGAAGGTGATTCAGGTGAGTAGACAGAAAACCATCTTTGTAGGTTCACTCACCTGATTAAAGTTTTCACTGTTTACAGTGTCCTAGGCTGTAGAGTTCTGAGGATGTCTTCAGGAGCTATCTATCCCCTGGGCATTTTTAATTCTGTACCATGGATGTATTTATTTAGATTTATTATTGCAATAAAAGAGGTTCTGGACTACCTCTCCACTCCCTGTCCTGAGCTGACACCACTAGAAGCAGTACTCCATATCAACCACTAATAAGAAGTGATGTGTTTGAAAGGGCTGTCTCAACTTATTGAAAAATCTCAAAAGAAGTCTTTAAAGACACATCATAGCGAATTTTTAGGTCTCCTTCATATTTGAGTTGATTTCTTATTTTCTTTATATTCTTTTGCTGGCCCAGGTAATACCTGGGGTACTTGATCTCATAAAATATGAATATTTGAAAGAAAAGGTAACTGCAATTTTATTTATTTATTACATTTACAACTTCTCCTGCCTCATTTTTGATGATTGTAGCCGAGTTCAGATAATTTTCACTGAGGTACACAAAAAAGAGCAGGGCAATGCTGGTCTCCTAGCATGGATGCCACCTACAGATAGAACTTTTTCAAAGCTCTGACTTAGGATGCTCCAATGCACAGGCCATTTTTCAACATGCAGTAGCTATGCTGCTGCGCAGAACTGCTGGAAGGAGGATGTAGTCAGCTCCATAGTACCCTAAATTCAGTGCACAACATTGCTTGTGGCTTTTCTGGTTTAGTTTAGGGCTAATAATCATGAATGCATTTCCACTAAAATACATATTCAGAAATAGATTTTTTAAATACCTCCAGCTTTTTTAACCTCAGAATCAATATTTTTACAGAAATATTGTAGAAATAATTCACAAACTATGAAATAGGGAAACTAGACTAGACTCTAAATGTAAAGTTGTCTTATCATTACAAAACAGTTAGTTTTGCTCTAGGATCCAGAAAAACGTTTTGATCCAAAAAGGCACTGAATTGTAAGGTTAGACTTCCTCTGACATCAATGATGATTCAACAGATCTTTAATTATGAGGTAAACACAGAGCCAGAGTTTTGGGCTCAATATTTGTAATAATCTCCCACACATGCTTCTGTCTTTACACCTTAAGATGCCTAAAATTTGCTTGCTCTTTACAAATGGGGAAACAGAGGCATAGTGAAATGTCTTGCCCATCATGTGCGAATCAGCTTTGTAGATCCTCTTTTCCTTTATGAAAAGCACAAATTATTCAACCTCAAACGATTTGTTTCTCTCCTAAGAGAACACAATGTTCTCAGCAAACCTACCAGGCCAACCAAATAAATTTCCCATAGGCAAAGCAAAAATGTGTATAGCAACTTCCACAATCTTGTTGGAGAAATTATCTCCCCAGTATTACTGGATGTTTTGTTCCTTTTTTTTTTTTTTACACATTTTCTTTCCCATACTTTCTGCATGGTCTTCATTTATTTTGTGGCTGATCTGCAGACAGATCCTTCCACAGAAAACTCTGTGCATGTAAGTGGACTGCTGCATGAGAAGTATGCTCAGCACCTTCCATTTAAAAGAAAATGAGCCTATCATTTCAGCAACATACCAGCCAGGGGACCTACTGCAGAAAGCACATCCTAAATCCACTGTGTGCTGCTGCTGCACAGTTAGGTCAGCACTCTCCATGCTCCTGCCTCTTATTTACTTTCTTTCCCCTGCCTATATAAGGCTAGTACTCCCGGTACTTGCAGGTCCTGCAACTTGCTGTCACTGAAATAGGAATTCCCAGTCCAGATGGGATCAGCAGGAGTAATTGAACTGTGGTTCCTTTGTGTAGTCACATCTACACAATGGTCACTAGCATGCAGAGCCACAAACCAATTGCTGGTGTATATTTGCTTGATGGTTTAGACTCAGCTTTGTGCCTTTCTAACCATTAATCAACAATCAGACAAAGGATATATTGCTGAATCCAGACAGCAGCCAATACAGACCTCTAATACATTATGGATTCTCTGTCAGCACATTTATTTATTGTTTGCAGTGTTCTGTTTGAAAATCCCTATGCTCTTCAACTTATTTTATTTATTTACTTGCTTACGTATGTCTCTTTAGCTGGATTTAACAAAGCAATGAAGCTTCATTCATTAACGTTTTTTACAAGCCCTGAATGGTGAATTACTTCACATAAAATATATTTATAATATTATTCTTGGTATTTACCACGACTTACCAAAATCTTTAGCAAATATGCTGTTAAATAAAGTAGAATTAAATTTCACAGAAAGTGTCACAGTATTTCCTCAGGTAATATCCAGTGAATCATTTTATCATTATTTAACACTATAAAAAAGGTTGACTATCAGCTAAGAGATAAAGGAATATGCATTCTTCTATACTTCTGGCATCCTGTGGGATTTTTCATAGTATCAAGAAAGCAAGCAACAATAAGGACCTCACTGTTCTATGGTTAGGCTTTAGCACAAAAGCATCAGCAGACCTCTGGTTCTGCACAGCATGCAACCATGCTTTGCTATCAAATTAATGTTAAAATATGTATGTTCTGGCTTCTGATTTATAATATCTCTGACAAATAGTAAAAAGGACAGGCATGTCATAAAGTTTATGGATAGGGTGATGGCATGCACAATGATGTCTCATAAAGAATAAAGGGGGAAAAGTTATTTATTCTTGTGATTCAAGAACTAAAATACAGATAGACTGGCTGCGTGCACAGAATTTTTCATAAATATCCCACAGTGCACCCTGTTGTACAGCAGCCATACATTAATTAGAGCATTCAGCAGACACTGCAATGTGTTACACTCACCCAAGTGAATCTTCATTTTTCACATGCAGGGACTTACTAATTAAAATCAGCTTTGCAATTAAATGTGGAAAATTGTGTTAAACTTTGAAGCGTGGTTTAGAAAAAACGTATTTATTTTTAGGGTATTTTATTTTGATGTAAATGAATTTTCCATCAAAGTGAGACCAGTAAAAGGAAGGTATGAGGATTTCTCTTTTTTGTATTATAGATGCTCCTCTCGGTTGCAAGTTGCAATGCTCCACTATCTCTCTGCCAGTACCTGGCCCTGTTCCAATGCTTTTAGTGAGTGCTATCTGTCAAGGCATGAATAATACAGCCCCTAGGCTGTCGGCAGAATCCAAATGAGGCATACATCAGGAAGCAAGCACTCGACTTTAGCTCCAGAACATGCTCCTGTGAAGACAGGCAATTATTCACCCACGGCTGCAGCCATGGCAATCAAACTGGTGGGTGAAAAGGTATATGAAATGAAAAAATTTGAATAAGAAATATGGCACAACAAGGCACAGAAATTCAATAATTTTCTAATAACAGAGAGACATTTGAACCTTTTAATTTTGAAGTTTGGGAGCCTGAATTATTTCACTTGCTCTGTTAGAAATATAGACCAAAACACAGTATATACTGCCAAGGCAATACAAGGGTACATGTTTGTTTTTTGATAATCAGAACAGAAATGCTAAACCCTTAGGTATTTATAAATTCAAATCGTTACATGAAGTGACAAATTAAAGCTTAAAAATTAAAAGATTGTCATAACAATTCTATTTGTATAATGTAATGAACCAGAGATCTGGTAAAGCAACAAAGAACTGGTGATATCAAGAAATTTGATGGAAAATTAAAACACAATGTATTCTATAAAAGTAAGGTACAATTCATACATTACAGATACACACATCATTTTATGATCCCTCTTTGTTTGTAAGATTTGCTTTTTTTTGGCAAGACAATGTATCAAATATAAATGAAAAACAATCCATTGAATCCATGACCTGAAGAAAAGGTCTGAAAAATTGGTAGATGAAATGTTTAAGCAGGTTCATTTAATCTGAATTCTTATTTTCAGCAATCAAATAGAAATTCATGATATAGCAAGAGCTCTATCAGTATTTCCTTTTAAATATGAAGAGTTTATAATTTGGCCTTAAAATTCATACTTCACTGAAATTTTATGGATATTTTTTTCAGATCACAATTGTTTTGATTTAATTTCCATACAATGGCTGTTTTCAAATATGTATTCAAAAAAAGAAATGAAGATACATAGTGCCATGCTACTACCTCAAGATTTTTTTAGGTCTCTTATTTGTGAGAATATGTTTCATTCTGAAACGTGGTAATTGACAAGTGATTAATCCATTACAGAATCTAACTGCTTTTGTTACTTGAGAGAAAAATAAAACTATTTTGTTAAGAAGCTTTTAAATAAGCCATTGTATGTAATCAGTATTTTTTAATGGAATCTAGTTAGGATTTTTATGATGTGTCTACATAACTACTTACATGGCTAATCACTGCCACCTATTTTGTGTATGTTGTTTTTAAAAGATACTAAATGCAGAGCAATGAAGTAAAGTGCAATATTTCTAAAGCCATCATTCACCTCTACTCAGTAAATAATGTGGGCCAGCTTGCACTCAGTTACTCTAGAGTAACTATGGGATTTGCATCTGCAAAACAGACCAGAAACTGGACTCACTTTTACATTTATATTTGTATACACAGAATGTGAATCCTGTTGTCTCTAAAGTTGATTAATTAAGCTGGCAAAGTTCCTGCTACTTGCAATGAAAGAACACTTGAATCTGTGTTTTTCATCAGATGCTTAGCCAAAAGCATCCTGAAAACAGAGTTTTGGGAACATCCTCCTGGTTTGGTTTGAGTCACTGCTATAGACCCAGATGGATTGTTCACAGCTAAAAGTATGCAAGGATCTGGACTAAGTTTATTGTTCAAAATTAATTCACAGTTCTGAAGGTTTAAGAGAAATGTTCATTGTTATGCTGCTGTGCACAATGGACCTGAACAGTTACCAAGGCAATAAAAAAACTTGTTTCAGGAGCATGGCCTGGGGAAATGCTCTGGTTTTTACTCCAAAGATTTGAACTCTTCTCTTGTCTCCACCACTATCTGAACATGTCTATGGCTTATTTCTTTTTTATAAAAAAAAAGCCTTCAGATCTTTCACAATCTTTGTTTTATTTTTCAGTTTCAGGTGCCTGGAAACATAAACAACAGGTACTGAAGTTCTATCTGTGTAAACTAACACTGAGGCATTGCCTAATGCCATGTATCATGGACAGTACTAGAGGGTCCATGATAGCTTCAGGTTTCCACGTATTAGTAAACCACCACAAAAAAAAAAAAA
>VZRZ01008555.1:195133-264965 GCA_013398175.1 Climacteris rufus
AAAAAAAAAGGACGAGTCTGCTCTAAAAAAGGCAGGGACATTACCCAACTTCGGGTACTTCTCCTCAGTGCCCAAACTGGGATGTTAATTCTTCTGACCTTTCTGTGAAGTCACCAGAGAGAGGTACTTTCACCAAGCTAATTTTAGAGATCCCAGCATCCTGCACTAAAGTGCCCTTTAGAGAAAATTGTCCATCTAAAGCTGTCTGTTAACATGTCCAGCTAACAAGCTGACATCAGCACCAAACTTAAGATCCAAGAGCCAAGTACCAACCAAGTTATGCAAGGTTTCGCTTCCCTTTCAACTAGGATTTGGCACAAAGAAAAAATCAAAGAAATGGAAATGATACATAACTCTTACCACTGTTACCCTACTTAGTACCAGTCTTGTGTTTTCACACACCTCAAAGGAAACATCAATGACACAGAAGGTCCACTCGTTCCCTCAGTAAATCTATATTGCAGCTCTTTCATAATTTAAAATACAACTAAGTAAAAACTAGATAAAAAAAGACATGATAAAACTCTCCTTTAATTTCTTCCTAATATTTTATCAGCTGAACAACATTTCATCCCCTGAATCTATCTGAAAATGTGAAAGGATCTGTTTATTTCAATTCAGGCTTAATGTTCTACCTGAACATGGTTTTTCACTGTCACATTGGTATTACAAGAATAAAATTACAATAGGAAAAAAAAAAAACACCTGAAATTTCAGATACTTCAAGACATTTTAGAACAAATAGAATTCTGGAGAGCTCTGACTACATCTAGTGGAAGCAAATGCATTTCATTCCTAATAATGAGCTGGTCTGATATTGTGAATGAAAAGGTCTTAACCTCATTAAAATGCTCTGTAGGTCTAAACGGAATTGAATTAGGCATCAGCTGAGATATGCAATTCCCTGAACACATAAAATTTTTAAGACAGTCTGATTTCCCTGAAAGAATTGTTAGAGGGTCTTTCCCACCCAAATAGCAAAATAGAATGAGAGAAAAATTCCTTAAGATGCTTTCAATAAGGCAAATTTAGTAAGTTTTGGTTGAGATATAAATAGTACTGCTCTTTTAGAAAATAGAAATGTTAGAAATATGTACATTGTAAACCTCAACAAAGAACTCTGTGTTTTTACATTAAATAGGATGTATATTGGTTAAATATATTTTGATTAGTAGATTGGCAATCAGGGTGACAAGAAAACATAAAAGCCCAACAAATTCTTTAGTAGAAAAAAAAAGGAATTTTTGATGTATTTCCAATTTTTATTCTTTGTGCATCTGCCCAAAATTTCATTTAATTAACAGCTCTGAGATTCAGTCTGTTCATGTACTGACATACCAGAATCATGTCAAGAAAGCAAATTATGGAATTAACGTCTCAAAATTCCATGTAATCTTTCCAAACCTCACATTTATTCCTTCCCCTTTTCCAACACAGTGATTTTACACAAACACAGTCACTAACACAAAGTTAGAGCTATTCAGAAGAAAAGTCAGAATTTTTCAAGTCACAGAGTTTCTTTCTGTATGTTTCAGGACTTCTGCTTTTGAAATCTGCGCAGAAATTTCATGAAGTGTAAAGAAATCCATGTAGCTACAATTTTGTAATTAGAATTGACATTATAATAATGTCTGTTGGCTGGTCATGAAATTTCTGAGGGAAAATAAGGATTTATTGCCATTCATTAATTACTTATGAGGCTTGTATTTGCATAAAGAAAACAGACAAAAGGAAACCATGACTTGAATTGAGAAGTCACAAGTGAATTTAAAAATAATTATTTTGGTTACTTTTCTTAAATCAGTGTTTCAATCTAACCAAAGCCTTCAAATAGCCACAAAAAATGTTACTGCTCTTATGAGTGAAAAAAAGATTAGAAAAGTAAATGTGAATAATCATTGTATAGTTTACACAGTATAAATGTAATTCAAAATAATTTTAATATAGGGAGTATCAGTTTTCTTGGTCTGATTTTGAAAGTGTTTTCTGGACTTGTCCCTAAGCTTCATTCAGTGATAACATAAACATTGTATGAGTGGACTGAGTGGCACTGTTCAGTATCTTTTCCCATTTCAAATAAATACCTTAACCACAAATGTACAATTTCAATTTAATTCATAAACCCCATATGCCCATTACAAAGCAGTTATCAAATTTGGTGTGAAATATGTGCTTTTATAAACATCATGAGTGCTTTATAACCTGAAAAAATCAGGAATGAAAGAAATATTTACAGTTTGAGAACTCAACACTGGATTGCACACTTCCCTCTATTCAGAAAGGAGATGGCCCAAGCATCAGCCATTTTATCTCCTACAATGGGCTGCTGTATAAAATATGTCAAATGAAATGCACAGCAATGAGAAAAAAATACATGTATTCTAGACCTGTTAAATTTTCAAAATATTGTACAAAAAATCATAGATAAATGATTCAGGAAAGGAATGGTGTTTATACAGGTGTACAACACTACTGAACATTGACCTTGCAGACATGGAAAAGTAAAGACTGAGGTCTAAATTAATTTGAAGTACTTGTAGTATGTGTAATATATGCTGCCTTGTATACTACTAACAATAAAAAGCTAGGAAAATCTTTTTAAAGGAGATATCTTCATATATCATGGTTTTGAAACTGAAGTAAAGGTGTTTATAATACAGTATAACATGAACCCTGAAGTCTTATTATTATCAATTTGTCTTAAGTGTTGACCTTTGAATCTAACTTGATCATTGAACTTAAAATGCTCAGAAGCTCTTTTTCATTCAATTGTGAAACACATTAAATAACAGAAAACAAGTGCCAACATGTATGTGGGGCCAAATTTTAATTTGCAACACATAAGCAAGAGAACTGTATGCAAAAATTGAGAGAAGATTGACAATGAGAGCAAATCTTCTCAGCAAAAATGTGAGTTAAATTTTGTGTGACATCCAGAAAGAAAAAAAAATCCTGACTCTGAACAGCTTCTAGAATGTCTAACTGCTCATTTTTATCATTGTTTGGTTTATCAAGGTCATGCCAGATAAGTGTTTACCAGATTTCCTCACTAAAATATGAAAAATTACAGATATTACCTTCTGTGTCTTGCATATTTGCCACTAACATGACCGCTGCCATCACAGCCAGGCGTGGGACAGCTGCAAAAGAGAGAATTAATTATACAGGTGCTGGTGTGCTGCAGAAAGATCATACTAAAAGTAGGCAGGCAGTAGGTATTATAGAGATGGAGGGCAACCAAGACAGAAAGAGAAATCAAATAACTGAAGGGAAAAAAAAAAAAAAAAAAAAGAGGGGATGCTTTTTATTAGCAAGTCTTGAGGGAATTAATTTCATCAGTGCAGCAGGCCATGAGCAAACCACCAATGAACTTGAAAGTGCATTATACCCATTAAAAGGCATGAATTTTCTAAATTGCTAATGGGGATACATTTTACACTCAGAGCACTAACCTGAACAGCTCTTGTATGGCTGGTTCCACGGGAACTGCAGAGAGATGGAAAACATATAAAAATTTATCATCTATTACAAGTACCCCTCTTCTACAGAAAATTACCAGAAAGGTTGTGTAAAAGCAAGGGTCAGAATGAATTGTGCAAAGAGATTCTGGAGGATGAAGGTCACCCTGAGCAGGGGCCTGGAGTGATTTACTGAAGCAAGAGACGTACCTCGAACACCTTTGGAGCGTGTGCGATGGCGCTTCTCGTCTGCATCCACCTCCATCTGGGAATAGATTAGCAGGCAGTCAATGTTCTTATCCTGCATGCACAGACTATCAATGCACAGACTGATACAGTCTCTCACACGATTTATTGACATTATTTTAATTCCATTTTATCCTGTAAGGGAAAGTTCTCCTTACAGGGGATTTTTAGGATCTTTGTGTTTACTTAAAAACAGAAAATGCAGTAATTTTTGCTTTAAGCAGTCAGTTTCTGTGCCCTGCTTTCATAGCAAATTGTGTGCAGCTAAGTGCTGGTTCCTTTTTTTGAGGGGCTGTTTCTGACATAAACCCTTCATTACTCCCATATATTTCGAAAAAAGGATTAAACAGATTTCTATACAATTTAAAAGTAAAGTCAAGGGGTCACACACCACAGGTCGTTTTCTAACCAGACCCTTTCCAGTGGGAAAGAGAGGAAGGAATAATGACTGAAAAGGAGATGAAGAGTCATTAGACCTTCAAATATTTCATGTTATTTAATATGGCACTGCAATCTTTACCAACATGTTTCATTGTTTAGTTGTGTTTTTCAAGTTTCAGGAATGTGCTCACTTGCTCACTTGCAGACTAGACTTTAATCTTCATTTTACAAACAGCTTGCCTATCCAGTGTAGCTTTCTATGCAGTAATAAATATATAGCAATCTTACGTATTTACCAGATGGGGGCAAGGCTGCGGATTAGATCTTGAAAAGTATCATAAGCACTGATCTGTAGTACTTAATGTAGGGCCACATTGTTTCTTCTGGTTTTACATGTACAATTGTCACCAGACTTTCAAACGTAAACTACATAGGCTAGCAATTCTGTTGATTTTGTTCAACAGAAGCAAATTGCACTGAACTATGTTGAGAGACTGTGTCACAGAAAATATATGCAGTATCTGTATCACCAGCTCCTTCAGCTGTAGAAAAACAGGATGGCAAGATGGATCTACAGTGCTTCATACACAGAGATGATACTGTAAAGGTCAGGAAGCACAGAAATAGACCATGGAGTTCTAGTTCCCCCAGGGAAAAAAAAATCAATCACCCCCTATATAGTAATATCCTTGTATTGATATCTGGTAAGAATGTCATGTATCTCATGCAAAAACATGGAAACCAGTCCAAGTGACTTGCAGCTAACCTTTAAACACCTAGCTTTCTTTGGTCAGTACCTTAACAGAAATGATGTGGGAAGTAACAAGGAAGGAAGAAATCAATGTGTGCTTTTACACAGCTCCCTCAACATGTAACATCAGGAGGAAAGGGTCACCTCAACAAAATTTGTGGGTGACTGGGATTTGGTAAAAAGGAAACGTCACTCTCACAAGACCATGCTACTGATGTAGTTCTGCTTCTTGGCAGTCCTTATCTGATTCATGGTAGTGTGTTTTATTTCCCATTAAAGGGATGATCTAAAATAGTATGAAAGCTAACAGAACACCAGCTTCTATTAGGGGGCTTCAGGACAGTATTCTGATGGAGGTCTTTGCATTACCTTGAGTGGGTTTCATTTTTCAATTAAGAAACCTCCATTTAGCCTTGTGCACATACATTTGGAGCACAAGCTTCCATCTTCATCAACCAATGATGCTATCTGAGATCCCATAAGGTATTCCATCAAGCCTTCAACTGCCAGTCCAGAAAAGTACAGAAGGGTACAGAGAGATCCTCTGTTGCATCTACCAATCCTGTGCAGAAGTTTCAGGTATCCTCTGGCATCAGAAATGGCACTAACTGCCTATGCTTAGGCAACTGAATTTACCCTGAGGTTAATGCAGCCACCAGAGCTTGAGGACCAATTCCTCTGATCAGTCAGTTGGTGCTACTTCAGGCTGGATAGAATCAGTCTCTAGGAATTCTCTAGGAATGTCTAGCTCTCCACTACTATTGCATGAGACACTTGGCATGCCTGTAGATACCTACTATGGGCACCTAACCTGAATATTAAACTTTAACTCACCCACAGCTTCTATCCTACACCTGGAGCTCACATCCTGGCTAGTTTCTTAGCTCCAATGACTTCAGAGGCATTTGAAGTTTTTCAAGTTGCCATATCAAAGCACAAAACAGCATCTCTGGAATATAAAAATTACCCACTAGATGATGATATTCTTTTCCTTTTACTAATAAGAAAACTGTACACTGTAGTATGCTGTAACTCTTGTATGTGTAAGGACTTGACAGAAGACCAGAAGTGAAGTTCCTTGATCTTCAGACTAATGTGTTTTTCCAAAGGTTTGAAAAACATTATCTTGCCTCATTTGTCACCACTGAAAAACCTGCTGAAAGAACTATTATGATCTTAACCTGGAAATGCTGCCCCAGTTGTTATGGTAGTATGTGTAAATTTAGAAAGGGCAAACTACAAAACAGATTTGTCTATCTTTCTAAACCAAAGTAAGCGCTTCAAGAACACTGAGGGTGCACTTTTAACTACACTGACAATCACAGAAAGAATCACCAAGCTGGAAAATCCCCTATAGGATCCACACAATCCAGATCCAGAAGCAGGTCAAAGAAATGCAAAAACATTGTAAAAGCTGCTGGCACACAGTGTTATTTTAAATTTTGTTGTGTATCCTACATAGTCTGCTGCTTCTTCAGAAAGGCACAAATTGACTTGCCATTGTCTGTGACCTAGATGCCCTCTCACATATGACAATGTGTGTCTTGGATGCTCTAAGACACATCAAACGCTGACAGGTGCCTATGTTTAGCCAATGGAATTTTGCTTTGATATGATATTTATATGCTCACTCACAGATTTTTAAGACTTTGTCTGTCATGTCAAAACTTCAGCCTTCATCCCTCAATTACATGTTGGATGTTGGGAGTAAGCAACTTCCTGAAATTCTAGTGAGATGTGCATTTGTTCTACCATAGCAGTCCTCAGAGACACCCCTGGCAATTCCACAGCCAGGAACAGAAGTCTGCTCCTGAGACCATTAATATCACACAAACATGGGCCTCCTCATCATTTTCACATGCAGAAAAAGGAAATGTGGACCTTAGTCTCATAAGGAGTCCTACTTTATTCATGACCTCTAAATTACAGTTCTGCAGAATACTTAGTCACTGTTCCAGAAAAGAACTTGTGGACATGGAGGACAGACTGGCTAGAGTTTGTTTTAACCTGGCATCTAAGATTATGTATCAAACAAAGCAAAAGGCATCAGCAGTAAGAAGAGGAGAAAATGTTAACCTTGCTTCAAAGAGAAGCTCTAGAAATGAAAATGAAAAGGTTTAAACTGATTAGAGGGTGGAGCCCCTCTCCTACAAGAAAAGGCTAAAACAATTTGGTTTGTTAAACCTGGAGAAGAGAAGGCTTCAGGGTGACCTAACTGTGGCCTTCCGGTACCTGAAGGAAGTCTACAAGAAACATGGAGAGGGACTTTTTACAAGGGGATGTAGTGACAGTACAAGGGAGAATGGTTTCAAATTGACAGTAGATTTAGATTATGTATCAGGAAGAACTTCCGTGAAGATGGTGAGACATTGGAAGAGGCTGCCCAGAGAATCTGTGGATGCCCCATCCCTGGCACTGTTCAAGGCCAGATGGGATGGAGCTCTGAGCAACCTGGTCTAGTGGAAGGCTCCCTACACTTGACAGGGGTGTTGGAACCAGGTGATTTTTAAGGTCCTCTTCAACCCAGGCCATTCTATGATTCTATGATTCTCAGTTCTGAGAAGGAAAAGATAAAAAAGATCTTGGTAGAAATTAAATCTGCAAGTTAGAATTTAAAATAACCAAATTACTGGATATGCCTTACTTAGGATAATGGGCACAGAAAGACAGATGTAGGAACTTTGTACCACCATTATATGTGTTTGTGTTATCAAAGATTTAGAGCAACAAGACCCGAATAGTTATAGTAGTGCTCTAACAAATAAACCACAAGATGGGGTACAAAAAGAGTTCTGTTTGATAGGTATGTTGAAGACAACCAGGTAGGACATGAAACAGGCTGAGCAGTCTTTTTAACATTTGAAACACAAAAAAAAAAAGTGAAAAAAAATCTGTGTTGTGATGAAGGATTCTTATGGGGGTGGGAGATGAATGCTATAATCACAGAAGAATCCTACAAGTTTCTAAAAATTTTACCTGGTACACTTCTCTTGTAAGAAATTGTTTCACTGATGGATTAAAATGTTATACTAAATATTAATTTTCTGAGTAAAAATGAAAAAAATGTCTGTGTGGTCACTTGCATGCAAATAATTATGATTTGTCACTTCTTACTATAGAGAGTCTTATCCCAGTAACTACTACACACACACACAAACACAGGGTGCTTTTAAAGTGTCAGTATATGAAAGCTGGAAATAATAATGAGACAAACTGAGAAGAAAATCTTTTACTATAAAATGCTCATGATTAGGAGCAGCTGAAAATATTTCATTAAATGTCAAACATAAAAAAAAGGTACATAATCATGAGAAGAATACACTAATAAAAGAGATTTGATTATTATTATTTGAAAATGTAGTAAAAGTAATGAACAAGACAATTTTTTAAAAAGTTCTATGTCACTTTTTGTAATTTTAAAATCAAAGCCTCAGACAATGTTTATCTCCCTCCCCCCCCAAAATAAACATAGCCTAATAGGTCTTCAAAACATTGCTGATATTAAGAGACAGACCTGGAATTCTTGAGGAATGATAGAGAACTGAAAAAAAATTCTGAAAAAATTTTATTTGTAACCTTTAAAATTAATCTTTACTAATTGATGAGAGTATGGTGTGGCTCACTAAGTTAATCTTCCTGATGCTCCTTGTTAACATGATACAAAAGCAATATGGGATACAAGATCGTGACATAATTAACACTAGTCAACACTTCACAGAAAATCTGTAATCAAAACCAGTTGATACTGCTCTTGGGGGCTACTTAATTTGTCAGTAAAGGTAGCTATGTCAGGATATCATATCCTTAGATGCCTTTGAAACATTTTGCTTTCTCTTACTGATCATTCAGACAATGAGTGCATCATAAAATCAACATATTTATAACTTCAAATTATATTAGCAAATATTTCTCCAGAAAAAAAATTGGTTTGTATTAAAATATTTCTCCATTAAAAATATTTTGTATAGAAATCATTTTTATACAAAATTAATTGTAAAAATTAAAAAATACATACTTAATAAGAGCCTTTCTAATATAATGCCACAGGTATACATTTTAGCCCTACAATATTCAGTATTTTCACCAGTACTCTGGAAGATTATATGTTACTGAAATATGCAGATAACAGAGAAATGCTAAACTATGTTGGAGACAGGTCAATTACATGCACTGGCTTGCGTCATTTGGCAGATTTGATCCATTTGAAGATCATGCTGCTTCCAAGCTTCTGTACACATGAACAACATGTGGGCCATGCCTGAGAGACTGAAGATCATGATCTGTAAGGCAGTAAAAGAGAAGCGGATCTGGACAACCAGATGATCACGAGCAACTTCTGTGCTGCTGCAGCTGAAGGGCAGAATATGATCTGTAGCTGCACAACATTTAAGGCAGTATTAATTTTCCAGAAAACCATCAAGTTATTCAGATATTGTCAGTAATTTCTAAGAACAGAGGGCAAGTTTTCATCAGGACCTGATCGCTTAGCTTGCTCGATACCCTACTGGAATCTTCAGGTTTTTAAAGTATGTGGATTTAAGGCTTTCAGTCTCACCACAGTTATCTGAGCTACTAAAAGCTTCACAACCAGCACTTTTCTCCCTATCTCTAGATATGCTCACGTATCTACCATGTGGACTTTCTCAGGGCTGCCAGTTGTGAGGGATACAGAGCTTTAGGCTCCTTTCCAGGACAAATGGCAATTTTTGCTCCCTTGTGGGAATGCAGTTCAGCATTTTCTTCCCTTGTGGGCAGGTAATCCTGAAAGTTATCATTCCTGTTAAAATCCTCAGGGTATCTGAATTTCTAGCTAGAGGCATGGTGACTGCAAGGTTCAGTCCCAAGTTCCTAAATTTCCAGGTCAGCCAACATTTGCTTAGTGAATTATTATGGTTTCTCTCTAGCCATGATATAACAGAAGTCTAGAAAGCCAAAAATGAGCTAAAGGCCTTAGATCTGGACTTCCAAAATTCTTCTTTCTTCATTTTTTCCTTACCCATATTTCTTGAAACCCAAAAGTTTGATTCTCAAACACTCTCAAAAGATGTCCCATGTTTACTGAGGCAGAGCATACACTGTCTATACTGTACAAAGTTCTGGACTCCTCAGGACAAGACAGACATGGAGTGTGTCCAGAGGGGAGCAACAAAAATGATTAAGGGACTGGAGCATCTCTCTTATACAGGAAGGCTGAGGGAGCTGGGCCTGTTCTGCCTCAAGAAGAGACAACCGAGAGGGGATCTCATCAATGTCTGTAAGTACCTGAAGGGTACCAGAGGGTGGACCAGGCTCTTCTCAGTGGTACACAGCAATAGGACAAGAGGCCATTGGCAGAAACTGATTCACAGGAAGTTCTGCCTGAAAATGAGGAAGAACTTCTTTACTGTGCAGGTGACCAAGCACTGGAACAGGCTGCCCAAAGAGGATGTGGAGTTTCCCTTACTGAAGATATTCAAGAACCACCTGGACACAATCCTGTGCCATGTGCCCTAGGATGACCCTGCCTGAGCAGGGAGGATGGACCAGATTACCCACTGTAGTCCCTTCCAACCTGACTCATTTGGTGATTTTGTGATTCTGTAGAAGATGATCATCTGTGACTTCAAAAATCTAAGAAAAGTACAGTTAAATACTAGAATTACTCCAAAATTGTTATTGTCAATCAAGAATATTGCTTAAAATTATTAGAAATCTTGCTTTTCTCTAATCAGTAATATTAGTCAGACTCATAATGTGAAAAAAGTAAAATGTTCAGAAACAAATATTATGATTTCCTGAAAATTTAATGAGTTTATTATCTTAAAAGATTAGAGTTTAAAATCTATCTCCATGTGACTCGAGTTATTCAGTAAAGGCAGATCTTCAGCCTCCATGATGCAAGGTTCAAATTTCTGCAGGTAAGATTTCCTTACTATTTTTGTTTTGTTTTGAGACAAAGTTTGCTCAACATCTCTTTTTATAACATAAAGAAAAGGTTATTTCTTCTGTGTGGAAGTCAAAATGAAAGGATTTGAAAAATGTTTTTAATCTAGTATCTTGAGGAATGAAACAAAATATGTCAAAAGTACTTCCCACATTTAAAATACACCTATATCCATAATCAAGAAACATGACATGGAAAATGATGAATAGTTTATGTAAGCAGTGTATCCCATACTATATAAGTACTTTGATCAGTCTTCCAAAAAAACCTGCAAACTGACCTTCTACTGTTCTCCTCAGAAAATAACAGGTAAATCCAAATTCTAACATTCCATTTTTTTTTAGCATGTCTGTGTATTCCAAAATAAATTAATTTTCTAGTAATGATATTTCTCAAGTATGATTCCTGGTAATGGAACATGTTTTTATAAACTGGATACGTTTTGTGAAACACTGTTTAACCTGTTTGGTAAATGGGACATTTATCAATTACTTCAGTGGGCCCCAAATATGTCTGTTGCATAACACAATCTGCTTCAGCAGGTCTTCCTTGTTGCAGTGCCTCTGGGGGTAGCTGGCAGCCCGGCCTGGCCCTGCTGTGCCGGAGCCATGGGGGCTGGGCCCTCCCTCCCCTCACGCCAATGCAGCCGGGGGTGACATGGCCCCGGCTGCCCCGGGGGATCCCTGGCCACGGTGGGAGGGGCGGTCCCCACCCAAAAGGGCAGCTCCTTGGTCACTCTGCTGTGTGCGGACAGCCAAGTGGATGACCAGAGCCCCTGTCAGTCATTGTAATCCTCCGCAGCGATTGGCTCTCTCCTGACTGCCCTCCCCTTGCTTCCGTGTTATACGAGACGACCCCGACAGCCATTTTCATCTTTTACCCACACCCTCCATGGCTCCAAAAATAAAAACCTGCTGGCAATAAGCGGAAAATAACCCTTCCTCGTCTCTTTACTTCCCTGCTTAAATTAAACCCCAGTGTGTGAACTGAGCCAAGATTCTGCAGAAGCTCTGATGCCAGCTCGACTCTGTTCAATCAGAGACTGGGTGAAGCCGAGCTGCTTCTCTCAGGTCACGAGACCGCTGCTGAAGGCTCCAAGTTACTCACGCTTTTTACCCACAGCACTTCCTCTCTCCTAAGTAGACCAAACCTGAATCAGTAACAATATTTGAGAAATTAATCTCATTCTAGGATAAAATGTGTGTACTTGTGGATGAAGGAAGAGAAGTTGATGGCATTTCGCTCAACTTAAACATGGCTTTTGACAAGAGTATTCTTGTATCTCATTATGGCTGTATTTGCATAGTCAGTTCTTTAAAATCAGTTTTTAATATTTCAATCTTCTTGATTAAATGTCTTCTATTATTGCTATTAATGGAGCACAATAAAATTCTTGATAAAGAATAAAGATCTTGATTTTGACAGAAAAGCTGTATGGCTCTCCCAAATATACTTAATGTACTTTTTCTTATTTTAAGGTCTACAAGACTGAAGAGACACAAAACTGCAAGATAGAAAGTTACTTTAAGAAGCTACTGGAGTGCTTAAGGAAAAGTTAGGGAGAAGAGAAAGCAACTTTCCTGTCCTTTCAGACCCTTTCCCCCACAAACTGAGGTACCTTCAGACAGACATCTGAAATTCAGTTCAAATATTTCAGAGCACCCTTTTCAGGAAAAGGCAAACGTTATAAAAGAATTACTGGTTTTGAATCTTCCCCTTAGGAAAACACCAGCATACAACCAGAGCAGAGTTTCAGAGGGAACTAACTCTTCAAAGGTAAAAGTTACAAGTTGAGGGTACACAATACAAAGTGACCGAATAGGCATGTGGGCAGACTAATGACTAGAATATAAATTACTCCTTTGCCCTCTTCCACTTGTGAGGAATACACCAAGCTTTTATTAATATCAAGGATAGTCCTCCTTGCAGAACAATAGGAGAATATATCCTCTGGACTTGTTGTGAAACTTTTAGTAAGAATCATTCTCCTGCTGTAATGCACAGAGGGAATCCAATCCTTCCATCTTCAGATTAGCAGTGCAGGCTGCAGCCAGAATACAGGCCAGAATAATCAGAATTCTGGTTAAACTCACAAATTTACCATATATCACCATATTTTTAGTGGGGAAATACATTTGGGATTCAGTGAATAACCTGGAGGGAAAGCAGAAAATCCTTTCAAGTATTTCTCATTGGCCTCAGATTAGAGTGGAAAAGACAAGTCATTTGAGCATCTTTCTCTTATTACTTTTTTTTACATTCTTAGATATGAGGAATGAGAAAGTAGTGTGGAAATTAGAGGTAAGAAGAAATAGCACTGGATCTCTACCATTTCTTTCTTAGGAGAGAAGATATACTTTCACCAATCTGTAGCTTCGTAAAGATACTTTGGATATGCCAAGTCACTATGCTTTGCAACATGAACCAGAATTTCCATCAGGAACAAGATTTCCAGAACATGTCCTCACAGCTGAGTAACTTGAATTGCAGCATCCTTTAACCAGTCCTTGAGGTTGATCCTGCACTGGGCCACTTGCTCTGTGAAGGGTCAGGATGATGAGTGTCAGCACATGCTGACAGGACTTTGCAATACTGTAGTCTCAGGAGCTTTATAGTTAGTCATGTTTATGCCCCCACCCCCTTCACCTCCCCTTCCATTTATAACCATTTCTGACTGGAGAGGTATGTATTTTTCACATGACAAGGAAAAAAAACTTTTTCAAAAGTTTTAAAATTCCTGTGACAACTCATATTTTGGTTGCAAAGATAGGCTTAAACAAGAATTCACAATTCCTTGCATTAGATGCAGACATTTAAAGAAAGCAGTCTCTGATTCAGAGACCTTCTAATAGGAAATTAAATAAAACAGAAAAGACAATAGGTCTACATATTTCTCTACAGCAGTCAGCAAAGCAGTCAGAAGCAGCACAGATTAAAGCTGAATGTAAAATTTAAAGTAAGAATCAGAAAATAACACAAAGAAATAATTTGGACTTAAAAGAACTGTAATTTCCTTGTCATGAATAGAAGAAGCATATCATGCTACTTTCAAGTGCAGGGATAAGTAACTTAAACCTTTGGAACTTCAAGAAATCAGATTTCTTGAAGATTATTTTCTGTATTGTTGGTGATTCTGAACCAAATTTGCACAAAATTCACTGAATTTACTCTAGAAATTGTTAGCACAGGGTTGCATTCCTAAAAATCAAGACATTATAATATGTTTTATCCAATAGTCTTAGTTGCATTTAGAATGATACAAAAGATGTGGCTTCTTACTCCTTCTATCTGGATGGGTGTGTGGTTGTGTGTGTGAGTTTGTGTTCACACGAGTTCTCTGAGTGTCTGTCTAGAATCTGTGTGAACAGCCATGCGTGTATGTATGTATGTGTATACACATGCAGTGTATACATGTGCTTTGCTTACACGTGCTTGTTGTAGATGAATCCTCAGCCTTGCTACTCATTGAACTTGGGTATAGGGAGCAGCAGCAGCCTGCTTCTCTCTGAGCTGTTGGATCCTGCATGACTTTTTTCCTCTAAAAGTCCCATTCCCAAACACAGTATGTTGAAAAATGACAGATATAAGGCATCAGAAAGGTTATTTTTCTAATTCTAAATTTGAAATGTGGCAATTTTTTATATTTTGTACAGGAACAAAGGCAGGAAAATAATTTAGTTCATGTCAGACCTACATATTTTCATAATATTATGGAAGAAAATTTTCAAGAAGAGTGCTTTAAAACAAAAAATGCATTAGAATATTTAATTTTTAGAAATCAGGAAGCCATTAAGACTTACTGAAACACAAAGAGTTAACTTTCACAGACATGGAGCTCACAAGTAACACAAAAGGTTCTACATTTTTACTGTTGGACTTAAAATCCATTAGCTCAGGGAAGGCATGGAAGGCAGGTGTACAGTCTCTATGAAACAGTCTAGTTCCACCCTTGGCACATATGTGTAACTTGTCCTCACACTGTCTGTGCAAGTCCTGAGGTGTAATACGCTCCAAAAGACAGGTATACATGTAACTCTTAGGATTTAACATCAACAATTTATCATCAACAGGATTTAACATTAACAACTAATTTTGGGAGTCTATGTTCTGGACAAGCACCAAAACCTAAAAACACCTGTACTTAATATACATCTTAAAAGTATATACAATGGTCCTTTGGGCACAGCAACCTAATGAAGGTTCCCATATTTCTATCCCTCTAATATGTTGTGTGTATGTTTATATAAGCACCTGTTCTATTCACTGAGATGGAACTACCAAGGAAGGGCCATAAGAGTCGTTTCTGTAACTCTCATTTGATATATTAGCACTACACATCTTCAAATTATCATTAAAATCCTAGAAGGATAAAGAAGAAACCAAATACAGGACACTTTAACTACCTGCACCAACTCTGAGGAGCATGCAGTGTAATACCTATCAACATATACAGGAATAAGACCACACAACAAAAAGCCAAAGCACGTTCACTGAAATTCAGGTCAAAGTGGTCATAACTTTAGAGTTTTAGCTTCATCTTTAAATGTCCTAATGACAGTAATCACAATCACGCTGTGTTTCAACCTCTTTGTTGCCTTGAATCACCCACATTCAGGTCAGGCCTAGAGGCCCTTTGATGGGGAACAACCTCCTAGAGCTGTGCCTGTCAAACTGCTTGGAAAAGAGCACACAGCTCTGCAGAAACATAAAGTCACTGACTTGTTCCCACAGTTCAGCCAGATGCAGAGCTGTAAGAGTTACAGCTCTTAAAAGCAGTAAACCAAATAATCATTATGGAAAACGAGAGGAGAAAAGAAAGACTTCAACTTTCCCACTTTGCTTGGCAAATTTCACTTCCAATTCTGCCACACCATGCCCTGCCTCAATGAGGGAATAGAATTTTTGAAGCAAAAATATGACGTCTGTTTGTGAGTCGTGCATTTTTTTTTCAAACTGGGTTAGGTTTTACACCCCAAAACTTACCTACACTATTGAAGTCTGTAATGAATTGACAAGACTGGTTTATCTTTGACTTATTCACCCTTTACATAAGGAATGTATAAAAATACACATTTTTCAGAATCCGAGAAGAAAATAGAACAACTAATTTAGACGTATTTTGTACTGTCATTCTGTTATTCACTGAGAAGCATACACAGATATGTATGACACAAAATGCCCACAATGAGCTCTTGTATAAGCCAAATCACCACATCCACAAATCGGCATTAATATACGTATGCCACAACACATACATATGCAACTTGTGTTCTTATAAAAACTAGGATACCAGATTTTTCAATCTCTAGTACCCCAAATTAAGAATTATACCACAACTAATACACATGCTAAGTTTTGTTGATCCAGTATTGCTTCCACTGTAGGAAACAATGGTATTTTCACCGGCACTAAACCAGAGGCCTACTGAAGACACCTATAAGCATTTTGGAGCAAAACAGACCAATAAACCACATGAAGTGTTATTAAAGAGATGAGACTTATGTTTAAGGTTTTGGTTAAACACAATTAAACATAAGCTAACTCTAATGGATATGTATCATGCAAAAGACAAGTATTTCAGGTAAAGAAAGAGGATATGTTTATTAATTATATCTTCTTTTTAATTCTTAAAGATAATTATGTAGGCCTTGCACTTCAGTAGAAACTATTAATCTTCACAATGAAAGCAGGATAGTAAAAAAAACCCTCTTTGTCTGATAAAACTGACTGCTGTCACTATTAAGTGAACAGACTAGCATCCTTTCTTCCCCATTCACTACCACACCACAATGAAAGCTCATTTCTGTTTTTACGTTTTGTCTAATCACAGTGATGGTGAGGGTACTATTTCAGAACTTCATGGTATCAGAAGTGTTTGCTGTTATTAGTCTGCAGGCCATTATGCTTAGCAAAGGGTATGTTATAAATAGCTTATAGCTATTAGAAATGCAACAATTAACAGATAAATTAATAAGACAGAAAAGCAAAACATCAATCATGGCCCTTCTAACATAATTAACATAAATTACACAGGATCACAGATTACTGCAGTCATTGCATAACAGAAGAGCACCTACTTCATCTGTTCAATAACTTGAATAATTTTAACACTAAAACTATAAAACAAAATGCTCAAAATGGAAAAAAGATACCACAAGAATAATGAATATTCATTGGTCATTTTCTGCTCAAAACTTGTTTATGGCAATTTCTGGGTAAAAGAAAAAAAAGAGGGAAAAAAAAAAAAAGAAAATAGAAACAAAGCCCAAATGGACAGGATTTTGTAGCATAATGTGCAGTAAACCCCAAATATCTTCCTAGTACAGAGATGTAGTAGTAACTATTGCACGGTGACCTAGTGGCCTATACAAGGCCTGGAAAAGTGCTGCATTAAAGTAGGCCTGTTATTATCAGCATAGTTAGCAATTTCAGTGAGTGCATCAGTTTTAGAATGCAATTAAGCTGGCATAAACAGTGCCCCTTTAACTCGTGGAATCAAAGGACAGTCGGGAAGTTATTTTATTTTAATTTCTTAATATATATTTATTATGTTTTTCAATGTTCTTTCATTTCTCGCTGTGACTCTGACATCAGAGCACCTGTAAATTCTATTATTATAAATATGGATTTTTTAAAAACAAATTGAAAAGCTTAATAAGGCACAAAAGAGATTTCCTGCTTCCGAAGCTTATGCTGTCTGTAGCGGTTTCAAGATCTAGAAAGAACTGTTGTTAAATAATTCAAAGTGGTCAAACAAGACCAAATTGGTAGAACAATACATATTCTGTCCTCAGTTAAAA
This sequence comes from Climacteris rufus, assembly GCA_013398175.1. Classification (NCBI taxonomy): domain Eukaryota; kingdom Metazoa; phylum Chordata; class Aves; order Passeriformes; family Climacteridae; genus Climacteris; species Climacteris rufus. The sequence goes on from VZRZ01008555.1 coordinate 212,693, forward strand.
CTTTGGCTTCTGACTTAAGTTACTACAGTTACTCAGATAAGAGTGAGAAAAAATCTGATTAACTCTGTTCATGTTTGTACGCTATGAGGATAAAGAATGAAAACTAAGACTTTCAAAATTATGTCTCTGTATCCTTAATGTTGGTTTTGTGACATTCTCTCCTATTATATCACCAGCCATGCAGGACTAATGGTGTAAAGATTTTATCTGCTTGATTCATGTTGTAAAGATGGGAAACTGCATCATTAGGTTTTGTTTTGACAAGTAGGTGAAAGGACTGAATTCTGCATAAAAAGAGGTCTCTTTCATCCTTGAGTAATAGAGATAAACCTAAGAATATTTATGAAAGTATGTATGTGCATTATTTTACATATACTCCCAAAGAGTTGATCTGATGCAGGACAAAGGCAGTTGTACAGTGCAGGTGCTTCCCAGGCTGTTTTCTTCACAAATTTCATGTTAAATCCTTAACATGAAATGTAGGATCTGAGAAAGCATTTCTGAGGAGACAATATACTTTTAATATAGTTATTATGCTGTCTGGGTGAGAGAATGTTTCTTGGCAAATGCAAAGAAAGCCGTTTATGCAGAAAAAGCATTCTGGCTCCTAAAGACATTGAAACAGGATGTCCAAAGTTCTGGCTGTTCTTACCACCTATGGGAAAGGAACAGTGCCAACAACAGGATGGGAATCTGCCTTGATAAAATTTGCAATAGCAAAAAGGCTTAGTGCTTCTAATTTTTGTGGGTTTATAAAGTTGTGACAACTTTGTGCATAAACCAATGGCTAGCACGTCTGCAGAGGACCTTCACAATAAAAAAAGGTCAAAATTGTTCAAAGATTTATTAACATAATTAAACAAACACCACATATTATAAAGGTATAATGCAAAATTATCCCTCTGAGCTGTACATCTTCAAGAGTTGATACATGTTGCAGGTATCACATACCAGTGTTATATACACAGAGAACTGAAACTAAATTTCCATGCCAATTCAGATGAGGTAAATGTATATACATGTACATGTACAAATGAAAGAGTTAAAATATTTGGAAATATATGTCTCTACCCAATAAATTAAAAAGACAGACCATACCAATGTGCTGAAAGTCAGGCATGCTTGCGCTGCATATTAGATCTCACTGGCCTATAATGAAATATAATATGCAGCTCCTTGAGCTCATGTCATGTCCCACTGACATAAAAACTGAAACATATTTATCTGTTTATACTGTAAGTCTTCTGGGAAGGACATATGTTTGTACAGCATTTGGGAAAATAAAGTTCTGGATTGTGATTGCAGTCCATATGCACTCTAACACTACAGGCAATACAAGTAATAAAACGTGCATGTACCCTCATGTTTCCAGAGCTGAGCAGGAATATTTAGCCTAACAGCTCCCTAACACCAAGGAGTAAAGGTAGGGAATGTATACCCCAGAAGTACTTTACATTAAAACATCCAACTGTTGTCATGCAAACAGAGAAGAATGGCACAAAAAAGCAAAAATATAGCAGGAGATTGAGTAAATACAAACATCAAAGTTCGAGCATGTTCAGCTCAGGGGTCCCTAAAAAAAGTACATGGATCAGTTGGAGGAAGTCCAGAGAAGGACCACAAAGAGCTCCTTTACTATGAAGACAGGCTGCAAGAGCTGGGGTTGCTCAGGCTGGAGAAAAGGAAGCTCCAGGAAGGCTGTAAAGCACCTTCCAGTGCCTACAAGAGAGTGAAAGGGGGACTTTTTACAAGGTCATGTAATGACAGGACAAGAGGGAATGGCTTTAAACTGAGAGGATAGGTATAGATTAGATTTTAGGATGAAATTCCTCACTATGAGGGTAGTGAGGCACTGGAACATGTTGCCCACAGAAGTTGTGGCCCCATCCCCGGGAATGTTCAAGGTTGGGTTGGATGGGGCTTTGAGCAACCTGTTCTAGTGAAAGATGTCCCTGCTCATACAGGGGAGTTGGAACTAAATGATCTTCAAGGTCTCTTCCATGATTCTATAACATTAGAATTACCTGAAGAGAAACACTACGGAGAAAATGAGTTGTAAAGACAGAGTATGACAAATAGGTTTCTCAAAACTGGAGGGGAAAAATAAAAAGAGTATTAGCAGAAACTAAGGCAGGAATTGCATCTTCATAGCAAGTCATGCAATTACATAGATTTCTCTTTCCTTATTAATTGTGCACTCCCAAAAGAATGAAAACTGTAAATCAGAAAAACATTGTAAATTTTTGACAGCCACTGGATTCAGTAGTTATCTTAGAGGTGAAATCAGAGCCTTAGTATAACATTGCACTTCTGTGTGTGTTTAAAATTTATCTTGTGCTATACCTGTCAGTTTACATTTTTACAAGCTACAAATTCAATTCTCAGATCATAGAACCCTTACGTGAGAATGATAGAAGCCTAGGCTAAATAAACACACTGAATGGGGAGTCCAGCAGCAGGAGAGGCAACTAAGAGTATCAGATTGTTTCTGATGAACATTTTTGGTGATCCCCATTTCAAGAGATCTATTAGTCTGCTACAAGCTTTCCTCATCTATGTGACATGCAGAGATCTGTACAGTTCCCTGCTCTGTCTTACTTACAAATAAACCTGTATCATAGTAATTCTAGAAATTGAGATGCAGGTGAGCCATTGTCATTTTATCTTCACTCTATATCAGATCTTACCCAGAACATTCTCCCTTTTGCTCAGTTTTTAATTTATCCTTCTGCTATAAGTATAATGAAACCAGGCTGGAAATGACCAACATCCATTAGGATCAAATCGAGGACAATTCCAATATTGCATCAGACTGGGACCTGAAAATGAAAAGCCATTTCCATTGAGGTCAAATGAAAACTCACTGACTTATGAGGCCAAGATTTTGTCCCCAGTGACTAACCCAGAGTTTCCAAGGATTACTTTGGGCATACCAGTATGTCTAAGTAGGTTACCAGATATTCTCTGAAATTTTAGGCAATTATAAATGCTTCATTCAAGCACCATGGTACATATAGGCATCTCACTGTGTGAGATGTAAAAATATTTGAGAAGCTAACAAAGACAGTGAGATGCTGACAATCATACTTCCTAAACTATAAAAAGGATTGAAATCTCCTAGTGAATATCTCTAGAACCTTACATGAACTTCCACCACCAGCATTGCCACTCCCAAACCTTCAGAAAGCATGTTTCAGCCTCCTCCAGTGAATGGATTGGCTTTAGCTCTACAAGATTTTAAATACATAAATTTCTATTCATCTGTTTTGCTTTCCAGCTATCAGCACTTTATTTTAAAGTACTCAAACTTCTCTTTGCAACCAAAACAAATACAAAGATTAATGCTTTAATGGAAAGTACCAGTTTTCTGCAACTGATGCTACAAATAGCATCCTTCAGAAAATAATCTAATATTATTAACTACCATTTTTCTGACAGGCTTAAGGCATGGATGAAGAGCCTTCCTATAAAATCTCCATTCCTCTCTTCCAAAGTTCTCCAAAGCTGATCTACAACAGTATGTTTATGGAATTGGCTGACTACCTACAGTATGCAGTCACAAAACTTAAACTCCATTTAAGTCCTACAACCTTATGTTTGCTGTTACTGAGGTGGCTTGTAGAGCTGAAAACCAGGCATAAAATTAAAGGTACAGGAATTTAGATGTAGACTAAGCTCTTTGTATTTAATCCGTATTTTCAGAAGTTTTATTCACACTTACTTGAAATCACTGAGGACATCTATAGATAGTTTTTATAACAGCAGTTTTGTGACTACTATCTCTGCTGTTCTTCCTTCTTTCTTGATTTCATGCATTACACCCGGTTGTGAATTGGAGCATAACCAATCTGAAGGGGGAACTGTCTCTTAATCACAGTTGGTAACTCTAAATTAAATTTTCACATTCAGTCATAGTATTCCAATTTCTGTGTCTCCATGGCTGAAAAAAATAGCAGAGTACCATGGGACAAATAATTTCAAAATGCAGTCAGATATTCCTGTTACAACATAAAGGGAAGGAGTAAAAAGCGGTACGAGAGGTTGCAGAAAGCCATAGAACCAATGCATCATCATCATATGTTACCCAGTGGTTTTAGTGGAATTGGAAAAGTAACACAGAGAAAGCACAGAGAAAGTACTTAAAATGGTTGCCCTGAACGATTCTGTCTTTGGATCTGTGACTTCATGTTAATTTATTTTCTAAATTCTTTTTCATCTTCAATTTTGTTACCTCTTCTGGTTTTCTCTGTACTCACTCTCAGAATTTACTGTGAATCAGCTGCTCAGAAGCAAAATGAAATGGTTAAATTTCTGACTTTTTGAGGACGAAGTATACATATTTTAGGCTATTTCACTAAAAAGTATATTTAGTCTTATTCATATATCTTTAATTATCAATCCGAGATCCCACTACCGTGCTTCAGGTTTTTGTTTGGTTTTGATTAAGAAAAGCCTTCAAAGTGACAGCCATTAAAATTACTGTGTGAACAAGTTATATGCTTCTTACAGACTTTAATTTTCTTAAAGTGTTTTTGTCCGAGACACGTGCATGTGTGTCTCTGTATGTATGTGTATAAATGTATTGTGCATATATATATACACTTTAGCATGCACTTATGTGCGTGTGTGCCCCTTCTACTAGTATTAAAAATCATGTATGTAAGAACATATGTTTATAATACATTCCCCTATACAAGGAAAATAAATCCAGGTTTAAATAGGAAACAAATCTAAAATGTAAACCCTTTAAAATGCAGGTTTTAGACTGGAAACCCTGACAGACCTACAACTACACTGGCACTCACAGGCACAAACTGCACATACTGTATACAGCAATAGCTTCTGTGTTTTATTCCTCCAGGTTTTCAGGTTTCCATGGAAATGAGTGGGAATCCCAACACAAGGGAAAAATAACAGGCTATCCAACTCACACTATGGTGCTGGATGTCTGAACAGCTGATAGGTGAGGCAGTCATCACAAGAACAAAAATACACATAATACAATACTACACATAATGCTGGAACCAAAGAAACCAGGCACAACTGTGCGTCAAAAGAACACATATAAACTACTGCTATAGTAGATACATAAAACTGCAAGAATAAGGCTACACAATTCTGAAGCTGCCCAGGGTACAACTGCAGGTACTATATCATGTTCTGAAACTAAGTAACTGAGCAAGTCATAGGTATTTAAAGCAGACCCTAATTTTTCTACTATTGACTTCACTACACAGATGGTGAATTAAAATTTTATATATATATATATATGGGGGTTTAAAATTCTATTAATACTAATACCCAAAGACCTATCAACTGCTATGCAAGCCTTGGTTTCACAAATGATAGACCATTTACAGAGAACTCCAAGTGTAGAAACACAGTACCTCTATTTGGATCTTGAGGATCCATACCAGTTCTTTTGCCTTTTTTCATTAAAGTTACAGGGTCATATGGTCCTTCCTTATTTACTGTTCATATCTAAGATTCACATAATTGTTGGTATGGACACATAAATACTCTTTTGGGGTTAATGAACCATGGAAAAACAGAACCAGCATAGTCCTTAAACTTCTTCAGTTCAGGGTAAAAAAAAAGTTTTAGCCTGTTTGAGTAAGTCTCTCTAACCTGACAACAAGTTTGTGTTATTATATTTGTTAATTTCACTGGAGTTGTGTCAGGCTCACTGCTGGACTTAGCACCCTTTTTTTCTGATCAGATAGACACAATGTTTGACATGTTTGCAAAGTATCTAGACTACTTTCTAATGGGAAGTCTTGGAGTATACAGAACAATATGCTAAGCCCAGCAGAGACACTGAAGAGAGTGGTATCTTCTCCATATTAGGTTTGTCAGACATGTGGCAGGAAACAGCAAATCACGAGTAAGTCCTTTCCAAGTGAAATAGTCTATTAAGAGGCAAACAAGACCGTTCAGAATAAGAGAAGAGAAGAGAAAGGAAAAGAGATGGTGACTAAGGACTTGCCAGAAAGAGAACAAACCCCCTCTGTGACATACTCCGTGAGGAAGAATATAACACAGAAGTATTGATTGTCAATAATGATTGTCCACAGGGCCTAGAAAAGTATCTAACTTCTCTATAAAAAGATGAACAAAGCATAGCCCGAGCTGTAGGCTGGCTCACCAAGCTTTTGGAGGTGCAGCTTCCCCAGTGGAACAAAGCAGAACTGTGCCTCAGTATCACTGCATTTCCACAGTCATCCTTCACCCAGGTGTAGATTTCCTTCCCATAGGTCATAGAAGGAAAAACATTTCCAAGTAACCATTGCCAACAGTATTTCCTAAAAACTTAAACAACAGGCTAAATGTCTTGTCAAAGTGATTCAGTTACTGCTAAGCCATTCGCAAGCAAGAAACAAGAGGTAGTAAGTTATCTTACTTGTGCCTGTATGAAATGTGGTTACCAATTTGCACATTCATATGAAACACACTATCAAGAACATGATCAAGAACATCATACTGAGCTTTGAGTGTCTTCTGACCCATAGTGGTGCCTTACTAACAGTTTACTTGACAATGGATTCATGACTCACTGATGGCTCAGCCAAGCCCTTAACCCTATTAAACTTTGGGGTACGTGATAATTGCATATGATCAAGCTCAGGAAACAGCATCTCTGAAACTAGAGAAGAGGGAAGATTGAGCCAGAATGTTTTCCTGAATGAAGTAAATTAGCAGTGAAACAGATTTAAGAAGTCAATTTCCTGACCTAACCTCTCACTTCTATGCCTGTATGGCATTTTGGCAAATAATTATTTGCGTTGCTAGGCTGTAAACCCAGTCACTGAAATTATTCCTCTTTTGGTGGATTGTTTTTGGTTTTCAGATAAGCACCACCTAGCTGCATTGCCATAACTAGCAGGACAACAACCTGAAGCACAGGGGCAGAAATAAGTAGCCAGGAACAGCTATGGACAAACACTCCCTTAAGTCACTCCAGTGCTGAAAAATGTAATGCCACACCTTATCTGGGAGTATATTTTAGAGGTGGGGAACATTTCTTTCCATACAGTTAAGATGATACAAATATAAATTTCCTGAATTAGAACTGGTTTATCTCAATGCTGCCATTGAGAAAGGACAAAATGAACTTGAGGGAGTCTCTAAACCTCATACATATAGATGCCCTAGAAAATAGTTACACACCTGCAGTCACATACTGCTAAAAAAGACCATCTGTGCTTCCCACCTAAGGCTCACCAGAATTCTACTTGTTGCTTTGCCACATTCTGATGCTCCTTTAGCCACAACTATCCCCCAAAACAAAGTGTTCTCCAGCACCCTTAATTATCTGGATTAAGGTCTAAACACTGTCTGATTCTATCTCAATCTGATTGGAGGGCTGGAATGTCTCTCCTATGAAAACAAACTGAGACAGTTGGGGTAGTTGGGCCTGGAGGAGAGAAGGCTCCAGGGAAGCCTTCCAGTACCTGAAGGGGGCTTTTAAGAAAGAGACATGAAAAAAATGAAAACAACTACCTTTCTCTGTAGTTAAAGCAAGTAGCATAAGACCTAGTCATTTCAGAGCTGATATGGGACTGGAAGGAATGGAAGGGGTGATATCTTGTTTCTTTGGTGGTAACAGGTGACATCAGTGCTGTCACTATTCTGGTCTTCTGTGCCACTGCCATTTGTCCTTAGCTCACTAGCAGACAAAATTTGTTCACTGTAAGATGCACCTGTGCAGTCACAGGCTAAGGGTGATGTGAAATTTTCCTGTGAGAAAAAGCAATGAGCTATGCAGAACATACACACATTTTCATTGCAACTCCTGCTTTCTGGGAAATATACTTCTGAAAATTCCCTTATATATTCAAGCCACACTTTCAGTTCTAGTTGTGCTTTCATGAAAAGCTAAACACATCTTGTGTTTCCCATTTTATAAAATTTTATTATTAATAAGTTTCTATATCTATCTTCCCCAATCATGTGCCCATAATCTTTCTATACTACAATAAATGATGATAATAAAGAACAGCAAATGGCAACTACAACAGTAACCATGTCAGACTATTTAGACACTAGCGGCTGAAGTATTAATTACTGTCTTCAACATTTTTTGTATATTTCTTTGTAGAATCTACATGAAAAAATCACTTCTTATTAGTCAAAGTATTCTCAATGAATAGCAATTTGCACATTCCAATACCTGTTATTTTTAAGTCCTGCTTTACTATGATCTGCTAAAAAAATCACTTTTTTTTTTTTCTGCAGACCGGATAAATGATGGCCATATAGTAATTCTGAGCTCATTTTCTGTGAGTTTCTGAACAGATTAGAAGTACCCATAGAGCATACAGACCAGTAAAACTGTAGACAAAATGCCTTTAGGTGCAAAAGGCAAGCGAGAATAGATTGGTGGACAGGGAAAATGGAAGAAGTGCATGGGGTTTATAGCATGACAAGGTGAATTAGACAGTATGGAACTCCTATAGCATTAAAATATACACACATTTTATGTTAATTTGTTTGGGGTTTTGATGAGTCCATGTATGAAGGTTTGACTGGAGACCAGGCCTATCTAAACTCTAGCATTTACACTCAGGTTCTGGCTTTCTGCCCTGCTCTCTGGCTCCCTTGCAATGCAGCCAGTGTCACCTGTTTCTGTTGGCCATCAGCCCAAACTACTTTCTCTCTTTGTTTTCACCTCACCCGTGACAGTGGAACAGGTGGGAGGTCAGTGCTGTGACTCTATCCCTCATGCCCTCACTGCTTATCACCTTTCCTGTTGTATCTTTAGCAAAAGAAATTAAAGGTAAACCAGGTGAGAGGACAAAACTGATGGATGTATGACAAGAAACAACAGGCATGGACTGTTAAAATGCTTAGTAGCCACCTTCTCCAGAGACACACAAGCAGAGCCAGGCACAGTCAAGGATGCAAATGAAGAAGGGGGTAGTATACCAGTGGCCAGAAGGACCAACTCAGGAACTCGGCAAGGAGAAGACACAGAAGTGGGATGATGCCTCTCAAGCAGGTAAGAATGGCAGTACTAAGCAGAGGAGGCTGACAGATTAAAGGAGATATATATGGCTGAGAGGTAAGAATACAGGGGAAAGTTGTTTAAAATATTTTTAAGGATATCTTTGCCTCTAGTGGAAGAGAAAAAAATGTGTGTGAATATTTCAAGCATATGCCTACACTGTGCAATAAATTGCTGCAAGAAGTCCCCAACTCCCTCCTCCCAGATAACACCAGATGAGCTAGTTCTGGCACCAAAGGCAGTACATAATAGCAGGCTCTTTAGGGCAGTCAGACTACTTACAGTAATCAAAGGAAGGGATAATTAGCCTTTGCTCAGTCATTCTAACAGAGTTACGATTTTTCTGGGTCATGAGATGCACATCATTGCAGCATCATGACACACAGGCACACCACATAGGTCTAGTGTCTGTCCTACAAGAAGAGCAAATGCATATGACTATTTCCTTCTACTGTATAATGCAGTTATAGGGAAACTGAAAATTCTGTGCAGATGATATTCAACGTACAAGGAAAGAAACAGAAGTGAATTCAAATAACCTAGCAATAAGAGGTGTAAAGACAAATCCCTTCCACTGATTTTCCTACAACCGTCCATGCTGATCAGTAGATACATAGTGACTCAGATAACATCAGGCATTTTGTGCCACAAAGGGCAAAGAAAACAGCATGTATGGTACAGATTGCAGAGGCAGAGAGAGCTGCTTCACTCACCTCTCAGTATGGTCACTCTGAGATCAGTGAAATGATTTTTTCCTGAGCTCCAACCTGTCTAAGCAATAAAGGAGACTCACAAAGCCTTTGAAGAAAGATTTTTCAATGTGTGACTGCCTCCAAAATAGGACTGTATAACAGGAACAGCAAAATTCCACACAGAAATAGTGCTGTGGTTGGGCTCAAGTCAAAGCAATAGAGGAGAGCCAACAGAAGCCATGGTCTGTCCCAGGATTAAGTGCATACTGGGACTGTAAGAGCACAAAGATGAGCTGATTCAGCACTAGACCTTTGTCTATGAGGTCAGAATTGCAATGACTAGAGGCTCCAGGCAGAATTCCCCAGTAATTCAATACAGCTGAATGTATTTAAGGTTAGAATACGGCTGAATTTCCATGCAGTTACAAAAAGAGCTCACTGTGTCAGTGTTATACTGAATACAGGGGAATAACCACCAAGTAAATATTGCTTTAATAAAATGCTTACAATTAAAATTAATTTGTAATGCAAGAAATATGTTATTGGACTAATATGTGAGATTACCTTTCCCTGGGTTATTAATGATGCCTTATTGCATATTATAAAATGGAATTTAAAAGTGGTTGAATTCACATGAAATGAATTTTGCATGAAAAAACAATGGATGAAGTGACAATGTATAGCTACATATATGAAATGGAGAATATCCAAATTTGAATATCAGGGAAACTTTTTATTTTCTTTATTCTACACACACTGTTAGACAGATAATCGGTCCATCTAAAATAGTACTATCCTTCAGCTACCATCAGACACTTCAGAGAAAGGAATTCCTTTGCCCCAAACTCTCCTTCTAACCATGCAACCATTTCTACGCCTCATGATGATGATTAAACTGGGTCCTGCATTGTAACTTCTAACTCCTACAATTTCCAACTTTGTCTGTGTATCTACTAATGAAAAAAATATTCAGACACAAATATCTAAGAGGTCTTTCCAAAGTATATGTAACAATAAAACAAGGGATTAAAGCATCACTTTTCTTCACATCTTTTTCTCACACTGTTTAACTTGTTTTGTAATTTCTGTATCACACTAGAGTAACAATAAAATAGTTTTATTGCACAGTTAAATTAAGCCATTTCAAAGATTAAATAAATGTACCAAATACACTAACAGAGTACCTGTATCAGCTCCTGTATACTGCAATGAGTTGCAAATGTATGATATCACTGACATTTTACGTTCTAATAAGCTTCTCTTGCAAACATGGCTTGTCTGGGCTCTTTAACAGGCCAATCTTTTATTGGCTTAAAAAGAAGGAAGGTGTCAATCCAGACACAGACTTTCTTTCTTTCAAAGCATTGGTCAGCAGATGGTAGAAAAAGCGATTCAGATCCTCAAAAGGACCTGATGTTCTTGTTTTCTCTCTATTTTAGGATGCAAGTCCTGTTATCACTGAACAGAATGACACTTGCAGCAGGTACAGATGACACATGGAAATATGTTGGATCAGTCTCACTAATAGGATCTATGCATTTGCTAGAAAAATCAAACAAATATGGACCATTTGGACAGGCAGGTTCAGAACCTTACTCACAGTCAATTTTCTCTGTGAACATTTGCAAGGAAAGATACCAGATGGCTTAGGCGTGTATTACACTGACATGTACATAAATGTGCATGGGTATATGTGAAACAGGAAGAGCTGTGACCAAATTAGGGCACTAAATTACATATGTGTAGGACAGGGCAGTGACAAAAGAAAGAAATCCTGGAAGATGGGGAGAAAGAATGATAATGTTGAATAGAATATGCATTATACATTAGCTTTTCTTTAAGGCAGCTAGGCCCCCCACATTAATATATTGTTTTGGGGATTTACGTGAGAAGTTCAATTTAACACAGTGAGAATTATGTGTTAAAATCCTCCATACACTGATTGGAAGACTGGCTTCATTGATCACAGGTGCTGATATTAAAATTTCTGGTGGGAGTTTCATAAGTGATGAATTGCTTCACTGGGATTCACTTTGCCCACCCAGACAAAGCAAAAGTGCTATAGCAGCAGTCACCAGCACAGAAAGCTGGTTAGAAAGAAAAGTGACAGCATCAGAATTGAGAAATGAGCAGCACCCATGCATGGATGTATTGGTAGGAAAACAGTAGGAAGAGAAGGAAAGAGCACTTACTGATAGAACAAAATGTAAGGCATCTTAAAATATGCATTTAAACTGATAGACAGATCCCAGCCTTCCTCCCACAAGAATATGGAGGTCTCTGTTTCCACCAAAGTCTTAATGGAATTTTTAAAATGAAGATTTTTTTTTCTTTAAGAATGGCAATAAGTTGTCTTTTAAAATAACACTTTATTGAGAAAGGTCAGAGTAAAAGAACACACCTGCTCGGTATTAAGAATCTCCTTCGTAAGTGTAATGGGTCTAGATAGGTCAGAATTCATTTTCTTCATAGTAGCTCATAGTGGGTTTAGATTTTTGACCAAAATGGTGCTGGTAATACACCAATGTTCCAGGTTTTGCTGAACAGTGTTTGCATAGCATCAAGGTTGCCTTGGTTTCTCAATCTGCCCTGCACTGAACAGACTGGGGAGGGCAAAATAGGTTAGGAGGGGACACCACCAGGCAGATGACTCAAACTAACCAGACATATTCCACAATATGTCACATCATGCTCAGGAATAGCAGGGGAAAGAGATGGTTCAGGAAGTTACACATCTTTTGTTTGGGAACTGGGTGGGCATCAGTCTACCTTGGGAGGTGGTGAGCGATTTTCTTTGCATCACTTTTGTTTCCTTTCTCTCTTCTTTCATTTCTCCTTTACTTATTAAACAATTTCTTTTTCTTGATCCCAATTTTTTTTCTTTTTAATCTTCCTTCCCTCTTTCCCCATCCCACTGTCAGTAGCGGGGGCAAAATGAGTAAATATTTGGTGTGGTGCTTAGCTGTTCCCTGGGGTTGACCCACAATAATTAAGAAAATGGCCAAGAACAGGTATTCCGCTCCCTGAAGAGGTTTTGTTTGTTTCTTGTGGTTTAACATAATAGCTTCAAAGGAGACTAAGCTAAATCATTAGAAAACCCACCACATAACGTGGAACAAGAGTATCCAAGACAATGGCTGTGGAGCCTTACATCTGCCTAGCTTATTTCCCAGTTTCTACAGATGATATCTAAAGAGACTTGGTGACATTTTCACTGTTACCTACTGGAAGGTCTCTGAAGAAAAATTCCAGAAAAATTCCTTTTTATACTCCACTTTCTATTCTCATTTCATGACCTTCAAATTGTATTTCTCTATTACCTTTGTATAGCAACTAATTTGTTTGTCTCTTGAGTTCACTGATGTGCCTTTCTTGAAACCACCTGTCTCATTGCTCATTCTCCCTTGTCTGCAGGTAGGTTTACTGCTTTTGAGACATTACCTTTCAGTTCTGTTTGGCTACTCACTGAGAAGTCTGTGCTATTATCAAGCCTGAACCATGCTTATTATGACTGCAACTACTTCAAAGAACTACTGACTACTTTCTAACTAGTCTGAGCAAAATTCAGCTCTGATGTGGTTTTCCTAGAGTCATTCTGAATTACAGCAGGAACTAAGTTGATTCAGCCTAACTTTTCAAATCAGTTACCTTTCTGGCACACTGACAAGCCAGTAAGCATGTGTGTAATTTTGGCCAACCAGACTACACAAGACTTGAGTTTTGCATGGCTTTACTCGAGGGGTCTCCCCTTCCTCGCTAACCAGTTTTCATGAACAATTTGTATGACCAGCTTCTTCTCAGATGTAGGCTTTTATTATACTGCTTAATTGATGTGAAATCTCAAGAGTTATTGCCGTGGAGGGCAGTGAAAGCAAAAGTGAGATTTCATGGGCCTCATTTCCTTACAAAATCAACTTAAAATACTAAGTACTGGAAACTAAGAGTTAAACAGAGACAGGGAAGAGGGTGAGTTTAACATTGCATCCTACTTAAACTGCATGACATGCCAGCCATCTAAGTTGTATAACCTTTAATTTCTGCCTTTTCCTCTGCCCTTCCTCCTTTTTTCAATGATCTTATTTTATAGGATTTGAATGAACTAAAATCAAAGCAAAAATGCTTCCATGTAAAAGTCTCAGTGAAGGTTCAAGCTTAAGATCTAAGTTTTTTATTGCTTCTAATCACTTTTTGATCCAGTCCTCAAAGTCTGAATACAATAATCTTCACTCCATGAATTATAAGAAGGAACTTTCTGAACTGACTACAACTCTGTAACTCTTGCATATTATTCATGAATATCACAAGCTACATATCTAGCCATATGATTTCAGAGGCATGATGAATGTAAATGGAGGGGTTTTTTTCCAAAAATGTAGTAAGGAAGTGTATTACCAGTCATCACAAAATCATACAACCTCACTGGAAAGACTCACTAGTTTTAGTGAGCTCTGTGTTATCTCCTGCATGAGAAAGGGTCAGTGAAGAACGGAATAATCAAAATTGGCACAGTACTTCTGTTGAAGAATGCAGAGCAGTGTGACACAGTGAGAAGAATACAGGAATTCAGGCCGTGTAAGTTCTGGTCTTATTTTTGCAGATGAGTTCTTGGGTTGCTATTGACAAATTGCATTATTTTTATATGTCTCAGTTTCCCCACAAATTAAACCTCTAACATACAGCTTTTAGTATAAAAGACATTATGTTCATTACTGAGAAGCTCTGTAAAACATGCTTCCTCAGGACGTATCTAGAACTACCAGACAAGCTTTACAATGTGATTCTTCATCGGTCATCCAAGCATGGAAAGATAAAACTTCATGTTACCATGTTGATGTATCTTGTATCTTGCCTAATACCCATTCAAACACTATTTCACCTGCAAAAAAAAAATCTTGTAGGACACTGTTCTACATACTTTTTGCAAATCTTTCTTTGCTTTTCTCTGGTGATGACAGGCATACAGTTTTGAGTCAATCTACATCTCTTCACAGTTTTTAAACACTTTAAAATGTTTACCATGCTCATTTTCAGGTGCCTTATCCTCTGGCAAAAGTTTCTTCTCAGTACCACTGTAATAAATCATATCAAAGTGAACTATTTTTATTGTGAGCACCCAAGCCAGCTGTCGTTCATAATGATCAAATTGTGCCCAGCTGGAACTTGGGAGTGCCCAGGCTCCAGTAAAAAGTTTTCTGTTGATGCTCATAATTTAGTGTCCATGAAATGAAATAGTAACTTGACAGACAAATCTTCCCAGGCCCAGCTGCTGAACTTAGTATATAAATTCCTACTGCACACCCTTCCTTCCAGAGGCCATCTTTAACATTTACTATAAACTGTCTTAAATGGACTCTAAAGACCTGCCATGAAAACTGCTGGTCTTTACCATATATGCTTGAGATGACAACTTCTTGGATAGAATACCAAAAGACAATAAGCAGTTAAAGGTCTGTATATAGAGCAGCAACAGTGCCACAGATTGGTAAACGGGCTAGGGTGGCTACAGGACAGTAATGATATTTTAAAAGTACAATAGCTGCACCACTGTGCCCTAACCCAGGTGATTATTTACCCTAGTAAGTGTCCTGACATAACAGTGCTGAATACTTGTCATTGTCCCTTGTCTTCACCTGGACTATTGAAACAATGCCACTCATCCAATGATCTGGAAGTTCTGTAGACAAGTTGGTGCAGAAATGCATTATTAAATAGAGCTCACTTTAGTCAGCCAGTTACCAAAGCGTTGAAAAGCAGGAGATGCAGTAAAAAAAATATACCTGAGTAGTGGATCTACTAGCATCAACACAGATAATTTAATTTGTTAAATGGTGTTAGTTCTAGACATAAAATATGTGTCAGTAAGATTATGTCTGTATATAATCAAGCCACATTTTAACAAATCAAATAGCACTGTAAGTGAAGGCAATAACTATTTTTTTTTTCAATATGGACGAATGGGGTCAGATGAGGAAAGTCCAATTGCCATCTGCCAGCAGAATATCTGACTTGCCAAGGAAAGGTTTTAAGAAAATTGGTCTCAATTAGGATTATCAGTTTTCAAATGCATTGTCTGTCCTCTTGTACTTGTCATCTGAGAAAGGTATAAAAGACGATCAATAAGGATTTCATGCTTTCATCATGTTAGACTCGTCTGAAAAGACCAGCTATGAACATATTTTAATTTAGGAAAGTAAAGAAGTAGAATCAGTACATAAACAGAAGTCAGATCTATACCTAGATTTTCTTGGCTTTACTGGTTTTGGCTGAGATTATATTACATAGCAGTTCTTATAGGGCGGTGATTTGGATTTGTGACCAAAACAGCGTTGATAACACTGGGATGTTTTAGTTACTGCTGAGCAGTTTTTGCACAGCATCATGGCCTTTTCTGTTCCTACCAGAGAGAAGGCCAGGTGTGAGCAAAAGGCTGAGAGAGGACACAGCCCAGACAGCTGATCCCATTGACCAAAGGGATATCCCATACCGTAGGATACCATTCTCAGCAATAAAAGCTGGGTGAAAGATGAATATTCAGAATTATGGTGTCTGTCTTCCCAAGCATCTGTTAGGCTTGATAGAGCTCTGCTTTCCTGGAGATGGCTGAACACCTGCCTGCCCACAAGAAGTGATGAATTAATTCCTTGTTTTGCTCAGCTTTTGATATTTCAAGTTTACACCCATCTTCACTATAATAAAAGCCAAAAATTTCCATTCTTTCACAAAACAGAATTTGCCTCATTGGAAGTAAACAGTACTTCTCATGAAGACATGTTTGAGATGGCCTGACAATAAGATCATGGCCCAGTGAATGTTATATTAAGTGACCTGTGTCACAGCTGTACTACTGCTCTCCCATCAGCCCCAGTGTGGAAAGAGGTCAGACCATAGTACGACAGACCAAGGGAACAATTGCATCAGTTTCGTCCAGACTACTCAGCCTTAATGAAAAGGCAAACAGTAGTTCTTGCTGCCAAGTTCATCTATCTTGCTGAGGTGTATAATTACAGTCTGGAGTTTCTGACTATGAACCAAGGACAGCAGCTGTTCCCTCCACGCTCTTTGTAAGCGCCTAGCTGAGCTGTAAAGTGTCCAATCCAAAGCGCAGCTGGGAGCATGCTTTCTCCACCCTATCCCACTGAGGAAGGATTTGCATGGGTCTCATTATTGACAGGTCTAGGATAAGGATAAGATCACATAATTAGTATAAACACTGATTATTGGATTCACTGAACAGAAGGATGCAAAATAGGAGGCTCCCTATGCTATGTGCTACAGCTAGTGTCCAGCACGTTTTTGAAATGTCCCAAATAGGAATGGATCCTGTTTCATCATCGCAGGAGCAATCAAGTCTTTCCAGTGGTTTTAATAACAAACATTGCACAGTACAATTAAGCCCTATCTTCCAGGAAAACATGGGTATAAAATAGCAGAGCAGCCAGGGAAACAAGATTGAGACTTCATCTGTTATCCTCAAGAACAAGAGACTACTTATCTGCTTCCAAACTTCTGGGAAAAATTGTACATCAAGAGGAAAGTAAGATTCTTATTTCTTAGAATTTGCAGTACTTTTTCCATCCAACATTTCAAACATACTCTGTGCAAACTTAGTCATTTATTATGATAAAGTACATTTAGGGCGTCCGTATGTGCATTTTTACCACTAAGACTGACTCCAAATACAATCTTTGCTACTGTCTGCACAGACTAACCTCACAGTGGCATTTTTTAGTCTTTCACGAGACTCATCAGTTACACATGTTAAATAGATTCAACCTTACTGTATTCAGTTATATTTGTTACTCTATATGTTTGCATTTGAAAACACTATCTCCTCTGTGAGGTAAAGGAAATTGCATGTGCACGAGAAAAAATTGATGATAGTATTACATGCTTCAGTGCTTGAATTCCTGCTTGTGTCATGAGTGAAAATCCCATTTACATTTGTTACTTTTCAGGTGCACTTAACATATATAAACATCTACCACTGCATATGTTTACATCAATTTAATTATTAATTTTTCATTCATTATATATCTTAACACAGTATATGAAGCTAATATATTATCTGAACAGATTCTTCCAACTGTGTATTTTTGTAGACACATCTGAAGAACAAACATGCACCTCTTTATACAGACAACATGAAGGGCAGCAACTTATACAGGTCAGAACTCACTGTTGAAAAAAACCCCCACATTAAAATACAAGGGCCTACCAATACCAGAATTTGCTTCCTGAAGTTGCCAGAAGGAGAATTGTGATTGTTGGGTAATGTCAAATATAAGTCAGGAATTGATACTTTACACTGATTTAAGATTACAATGATATTTCTTCTCTCTTTCTGCTGGTCTTGACTGTTATGACTGTAAATATTATTCTTAACAAAATAACAGATAATAAACTTATATCTTTGTACTTAATTTCTTTATCAAGGCAAGTCATCTTTGCTGTATTGGCATTGCTACAACTAGGGATTTACACCCATACAGATATGATTGTGTGATTGTCTTAATTAAGAACAACTTTTTTTTCTAGAACCAATGTAACCCTTTGTACACAAGTCTATTCTCTCTTCTTACAAGTCTGTTTCACAGAGAAAAGTGCTCTGGTGCATTCTTTTTTTTTTTTTTTCTTTTTTAAATTAAATCTCTTTCATAAATGTTTTCAGCTACTGTTTTTTTCTCTTCTGTATTCATGTACTTATAGAGTTTGGTTTTGACCAAAAAGCTACCATATGATACTTGCAGATGTACCAGAAGTCTCATCTGCATTCTTCCCTTATCCTTCCTCTAATTTCCCCATATTGATGCTTTAATGTAGAGACTGCAACCATTATTTTATTGATATATTTGAGAGGTATTTTTGCATGTGCTCTTCAACCATCACTTTTCCCTCAAAGCTAGACTAAGCTGAAACCTTATTAAAATGGCAAGCTAAAAGTAGCTACACTTTAATTCAGACAAAACAATATTTATACAAGGTTTTTCATTTCTGAAACACCTCTAATGCTTATTTAGTCCTTCTTTAACCAACAACTTCTGAACTGCACTTTGAGACCTGGAGTTTGTCTTTGTTTGGCTGAATCTGTTCAGAAAGAACTACAAGACTATTTTTACACTGTTTTTTTTTTTAATCAGTGTAAATTCAGATTTTAGGAATCTCTTTTCTCTTTAGTGCCATATCAGTGATACAAATAAAATTCTGTAACATTCCATAGCATCACCTTAACCATTCTAGGAGTTTATCCTCCCACGTCAACCAGAAGTATGACTTTAATCAGTATTTCACAGTAGAACACAGAAGAACCACAAAAATAAAAGCTCTGTGGTCTTCATAATATTTACCAATGTTCTGGATATCAACATTATTTTCTTTTGTTTTGGGTTCAGTAAGCCAAAACCCATCCATGTTATTCTTCCACCTAGATCAATAGCTTTGAGGCATCACAGAACTTTTGCAACTGCAAGGCACAATGAAAGATATTGTCCAGAGAAGGACGCTGTTGCCTAGAGTAAAATGTATTGTGAAATTCCTGAACTCCTAACTTCTCTGAGAGACAGTGGTGGTGCACATGGACACAGCACAGTACTGTAGTGTTTCCAAAAAAAATGTCTCAAGGTATAAATACTCTATTTTAAGTGGAAAATAACACTGATTTGACATAAATTTCTTTTTCATACTTGCTTTAAGAAAAATGATTCTGATACAGAGGTAATTCCAGAAAGACAGAACTCTTACTTTTCCATCAGCTTTACTCATCAGTCACCTTCTACTCAGCTTGAATCATTCTGACCACTGTTATCAAGATCAAGACAGGCACATGATGTTAGTAATAGGTTTTGGTAAACTCAGTGAGACAGGATATTCCTCATAACAACCTGCCTATTACATATAGTGAAATCTGAATGTGACATTCTACAGATTTGTACTGGAACTGATGTCTAAACATCATGATGGGAAAACCTGATAAGAGAAGAAACAGATGACTCTCAGCAGTTCTTGACTTTGGACCTTGTTTTAGCCATACAATGTGTAGCCTTTGAAAGCTGGAAAAAATGCACTATATTTTAAATAGATACTGAAAGAGAAGTTAAAACAGCCTTCAGTTTCCAGACTGTCTCCAGGCACTAGGGTTCCAATAGCAGGCAGTCTAAGCTGTGCAGGAGTTGGCCACATGATTAAGATCCTTTCAAAAAAATAAATTGTTGGGCTTTTTTTTTTTTTAACCACCTTTTGTCCTTTAGAACTTGAAACTAAATTCAACATTTTCTGATTTTCCTTTCACCTCACATCACTCCTGTGCATCTCAGTAAGAAAAGGTGGTGCCATTCAGTGTTAATGCTCTGCTTTGAACAGGGGCTATTAGCGGTGCCCAGGACAGCTCTTACTACCTAATTCACTATTAATTTCTACTGTGGGGTGGGGGTGAGGGTGGTCCTACTTCCTATTTGCTCAGTTGAGATTACCAAATCTTTTCTATTTTTTTCAACATTTCTCTAGTTATGAAACTTGAAATAATGCACTGAACAGTTTAGATTTAATCTGTGTCCACACTCTTGACACAGACTTAATGGTCATAGAAATAAATTGGGAATACAACCATGGGGCCTGTAGTATCAAGCAGTTCTAGCAGAATAGTAGAGTTAATAAGGTCAGGAAAAATTGAATTTCACACTGAATGTCTGAGTTAAGAATACAGAGGAAATTAATCTCTGACAGTACTTGTAGACAGAGTACAGATAAATTTTGGCATTTGTGTCAGTAGCAGTTAGCTTTTTGGTTCATAAGTACACAGAGATGTCATGTATAATGCCTTGAAGAGGTAGAGGAGTTAAAAGTAGGGTTGAATGCAGGAATGTAGCCTACAGAATGCTTCTGGTCCATGTTCTCTCTAGCTTTTTAACAAGCTGAGCAACTAGAGATCCCAAATGAGCACAGGATTTTTGCTAGTTTGTCAGAAAAAAAAAAATCCTTACAATTTCACACATCTAAAAGCATAACAGCAACAGTCATTTTTACTGTATGAAATCCTCTTTTCAATTCCCTACATACCTCCACAAGTCAACATGTCCCAGATTTCCTCTTCTACCTTTCATGAAGTGATTTGTGTACCCATTGCCAGAGCTCATTTCACTCATCTGTTCCCAGGTTCCTGAGCTGCTCTACTAGCAGGGAAGGAAATCATAATTGTTGGTTTTCCACTTTCCACAGTCCCTTGTTTTATCCCTACTAGCCATCTTCCTTCCCAGTATTCTTTACACTGCACAGCATGTGTTACCATCCTTCTTACCTGTCTTCTTTTGCACTAGGTATTTCAATGTTTTTTCCCCAGAAAGCTTTAAACTTCATTTTCCTTCTTCTCAGTAAATCTTTGCTTCCTTTAAAGTACACTTTCTGTTCTTCTAAGTTTCCCCATTTCTCTTGCTGATTAACCTGATTAACCCCTCATTATTATTTAGTAGACTACTGTTGGAATCCCCTTTGCAGCATGGAAGTTGCCTCTTTCTTCATGACTGCTCCATAAAAATGAGTTTGCCACAGTTTATGCCTGTGCTCTCTCATGATCCAGTTCTCACCAAAGTCAGAAGGAACATTCCTCCTGATGTTTAAAGGGTGCTGGATTGCAGTCTTACCTTTTTCTATTTTAAATTCTAAATGCCAGCTCTAACTTTTTTTTTTAAAGACTTTAATTTAATCCCCAGTGACAATAAAGATGACTATCATTAAACAGCATTTTTAAAAAATATGACTATCATTAAAAGTCAAACTAAATTTAAAAACAGCCTAATTTCCTACCAGCTATAGTGTTACAAAATTTACATAGATTTTAAACTTTATCTCAAACATGTACCAGATATACTCCAAAATATTAATGTCTTCTGTCTACAAATATATTTTTTTAAAATGCATCAATTTACCTTAACACATTCTAGAGCAATACTAGACTATGTGCTACCAATAAATGAACAAGGGTGATCATATTTTCAGTAATCATAATTATTTTGAGGCAATATTAAATTATTTTATTGCATATCTGGGGATTAACCATATGTCCATTATAAAAATTTGTGATAAGAAAGGAATTACATTCACTTTTTAATGGCAGGAATCTCTGTTTGTCTCTAGTAATCCATTCTGGCTTCAGCAGCAAAAAATATGACAGCAATAAGAAAAGATCATAAATTTAATCCATTACTTGTGACATGTTTTGTAATAAGAACCAGAAATGGCATTTATCATGATAATTTGTACAACAATATGGTGGACTGAATCTTGTGACCATTTTACACAGATGAAATACACTGTAAGGCTCCAATCTGCAAATTACCTACAAATCAACTTTAATGTGACTGCTAAAGGGAAACACTTATGGTAGTAAATTAAGCATGTGCATATTCGCCAAAAATTGGGAAAAACAGTAATGAGTTAAAACACAGTAAAGAGAATTGATCTGCAAAGATTTATATTTCGTTTTCAAGTCTTGTACCAATTATAAGACAATAGCCCTTATTCAGCGTCTATCTGTCCTATTGATTTCAGTGGAAGTTAGACATGTCAAGCTGTTCCAGCATTGGACCACAAGACCATTGGTGCTGAGTATCTGGATTCAGCTCTGCATGAATATCTATCCTTGCAAGGAAACTTAATCTTCTCAATCCCCTTGTCATCTCAAACCCTATTATAGGTCAAGACTTGCATAATTTAACAGGAGATGTGCATAACTAAGATTAATCATTCTAACCCGATCTTTCAAATGTGAAACATCCCAAGTTGCTATAAACCTGAGTTCTAAGATAAAATCCAAACAACAAGTCACAAGTTCCCAAAAGACTAATTGATTACCAGTATTTCAAAAGCAAGTGCTCTAAGCCTAAGTGAGGTATACAGTATGTACTGGGATAATCTTTACCATTTTCCATCTAAAAACCAGTTGCTCATAATAACCTTGGAGGATCAGGGTGAAAGAAATTATCTGTCATTGTGTTATATCTACTTGTCCTAATTTATGTGCTTCAAGGACGTTTCAGCATAGTGTGCTAACTTTAACGGACATACAACTTTGGTCATAGATACTCAATTTCTCTCATAAATAAACAACATGTGGACAACATGCATTCAAGAAAGAGAGAATAAAATAGTTTACTATTTTTCTCACTTTATTGACCTTCCCTTCCTTAACCAATGTGCTCATGTCTTAAGGAGACTAGCTTGTCTCAGGTTCGGGGACAGTGGTGAATTCTTTTAAACCTAACACCAGGACTTTAGGAAATTATTTTTGAAAGACAGCTTGTAAACATGTCTTTCAGAAAAGACAAAATCAGGGACTATAACTGTTTTTCTTTGACTGAATATTTATATCTAGTATGCTTACCACCATGGCATTCAAAGGGTAGAAGATACAACTCTTCTACTAAGAAAATCAGATAATCCGTATCAGATAGATACATGCTTTATAAATGATTCCTATGGGTTAGAACTTGGTAATCAAACAGTTAACAACACCAGAGCAAGATCTAAAGAGGAGACACAGCACAGCAAAGGTAAAGGCTGTTGGGCTACATCTTTGAACTCTCTTAAGGACTCTGCAGTACTGGCATCACTCCAGAGCTTAATTTGATACATTCTGAAAGCCTAATCATCTTCTGCAGGGAAGAAACCTCTGACCATCACACTGTTAAATTCTAATGCTCTTATTCTGCCTTTCGGTGTCTGATGCCTTTTTTTTTTTGAGGGACATGTGGGTTGTTTAATTGCTCCAGAATAATAGATTATTTAGGGTCTTTGTACTCATTTCATGTGGGCCATTTCCTTTAATACTACCACAAATAAAACCATAGCTTGCATTTTTACTGTTTGTAACATTTATATTAAATGCCTCACAATCTATATTGGTGTTATTACATATTGCCAACATGCCAATAATAACTAGAGCACTAAACAAAAATGCAAATAGCCCAGCGCGTCAGTCAGTAAGTAGTTAGGAAAGATGACATAAATTGTGTCCCTAAGACACAAGTTAGTGCAGTTTTACTCTGTGGATCAGTTTATTAAACATGGTCTATTATGTAGCTTTTAGTTATAAATACATGAATTACACAAACTTTCACTGCTGATCAGCACCAAGAAAAAGAAAATATGTGAAATTATGCAAACTACTAGATTCTACAGTTATTCTAGGAAGAGTTTTTAAATTAGTATTTAGTAAATAAGAATTAAAATACCTGGAGTGTATTTTTAGTAGCTCACTAATGCAAGGTGTAATGATGAAAAGTATTCTTAGGGTTATGTTTTCCTGGTGACAGTAAGATGCTGATAATGTCTGTTGCTTAGGCAGTATGAGTTTCCTTCCATAATGTTTTAAGCAGCAACAGAGACATAGGCAACAGAACAGAAGGTGCTACTGCCCTTACTACATTGTTTTGGTATGACTGTGAAAACACATTCCTTTGTTCTCACTGACTATAGATATAAGCATATGTATTGTTATGTAACTAAGAAGCTAAATTTAGAAAGAAATCTTAATTTGGGCAACAATACAGACTTCCCCTCATCTTATCTTGAATCACACAGAAGTATGTAAGTGGATTTTCATGTTGAAATAAAATACACAGACGTATAATCAATCCCAGGTTCAGGCCAGGGGTATTTTCTTATTTTTCTCCATTACAAACTGCCTCAACATTATAATATCAAAGGTCAGCTTTCAAATGCAGGTTATCTACACTGTTTTATAGCATTTATCCATATACTTTACAGAAAAGCAGATTTCAATTCTCAAGTCCTAGTGTGGAAAACATATTAGTCTTTTACATATTAGTCTTTTACCATAAAAACTTCTAAAGTTTATAAGAAAAAAAAGCAGTGTATGTTTCTCAAACATCCTGACTGATGTGCAAAACTTATGTGGTAAAAGAGATGTCTTGGCATCTCAGCACAAGGGAAGAATGCACCTGCTGCTTTACAACTTTTTGGCTTCCCTTCTCACAACTTCAAGCAATTGGGAATGCTTGTGTGGAGGCAGACTAGATAGTTACCTTCTGCACTAGTGTTTTAGTGAACCTTTCTTTTTCACGGTACAAGCGTTTTTTACAAGTTTGAGCTAAGATCTAAAAGTTAAGGGTTCTTTCATGGTACAAAGTTTTTATAACTTTGCCATACCCCAGTTATGTTTTTTTTTTTCTTGTTTCTGACTCATATATTCACCTGGGAGACCTCCTTGGCTAAATCAGCATGAAGACAGCTTCCCAGATGGGAATATTCCACATGTCTATATTTCAGACTTTTTAGGGCATCTGAGGACTAGGAATGAGGCTACACCAGATGTGGTATCTACGCTCTAAGCTCTCTTGTAGAAAGGCCTTTGTAGCACTTAGTGCATGTCCCCCTTGAATTTTGCACATCCAAAGCCCTGAATCACTACTGAACTCTTCATAAAGAGCCCTGTCTGCTCCTCTCCTTTAACTGCCTGTGACTTTTTCTGTGTGACAATCAGATATTTGTGATGTGAAGGGAAGAAGATGCAGAGGCCTTACTGAAGCCTAGGCAAGCATAGACTTACCACGACCAAAGTTAGGGTCACTGTCTCCGAACAGCACTGGTCATTCACAATCTGCATTACAAGTCCATAATGTCCTTTAAATTAATCACTAACCGGATGATGAAAGACCAACTTCGTGGCTCCACGTAAGTTTAGTAGTGACACTAAAGAGATGGCACACCTACCTCTAGACCCCATCCCAGAGCAGATGGAGGTTGTCTTAACCCCTGGAAGATGGCCTGTGGAGGCAATGCACTGGGCAGCTGAAACCCAGCAGTGGTGAAAGGATAAGGCCTGCCAGCAGTCCCCACAAGACTGGCTCAATTCCAGTCTCCCACGGCATACTCCTGGAGAAGCTGGTGGCCCATGGCTTCCCATGGACAAGTGTGGTCTTTGCTGGGTTCAGAACTGGCTGGATGGCCAGGCTCAGAGAGCGGTTATGAATGGTGCCACACCCAGTTGAGGGCCAGTGCTTCTGGTGTCCCCCAGGGAACAGTGCTGGGCCCAGTCCTGTTTAATATCTTTACTGATGATCTGGATTAGAGGATTGAGTCTACCATTAGCAAATTCACAGACACAAAGTTGGGTGGGAGTGTTGATCTGCTGAAGGGCAGGAAGGCTCTGTAGAGGGATCTGGACAGGCTGGATTGATGGGCTGAGACCAACTGGTCTGGAGCACAAGTCTTATGAGGAGCAGCTGAGGGAGCTGAGGGTGTTTAGCCTGGAGAAAAGAAGGCTCAGGGTGACTCCATCACTGTCTACAACTGCCTGAAAGGAAGTTGTAGCCAGGTGGGGGTTGGTCTCTTCTAACAGGCAACCAGTGACAGGACAAGAGGACACTGCTTTAAGCTGCACCAGGGAAAGTTTAGTTTGGACATTAGGAAGAAATTCTGCACAGAAAGGGTGATTAGATATTGGAATGGGCTGCCAGGGAGGCAGTGGAGTCACCATCCCTTCAGGTGTTTAAGGTAAGACTGAATGTGGCACTTTGTGGCATGGTCTGGTTGAACACAGTGGTGTTCAGACATAGGTTGAACTGAGTCTCAGAGGTTTGTTTCAACCTAATTGAGTCTGTGATTCTCACAGAACCCATCCAATTCACACTGTGTATGTGCATTTACTTCTGCATCACTGTAGTCTTTGGAACACGCTCACGTATTTATGTACAAGTTTGAGCACAACTTCAACAGACATAGTCTCAGAAACAAAAGTGTTGCAAATCCAAACCATAAGTACATTGGGGAGGTAATTCCTCTACATCCACATCTGGCATTGCAACTGCTAACTTACCTACTTAACAGCTGAAAACCTTCCTCACCGTTCCTTCTAAATGTTTCCTCCTCTTCTCCCAACCATTATATCCTACTTTTCTCCACTAATTGTCCTCCGAGCTTAATAAACTCTTCCAGGTTGTGCCACAAAAGGCAGGACAAGATCATCCAACCCATGCTGAATTTCCTTCATACATTAATGAGATGCAACATTGAACACTTAAACGTGTTATTCTCTCCTGTACTGTCTCCTATCTGTCTGCAAGGGTTAGGACAAACCTTACCGTGGAAATGGACAGATTCTCAGCCCATTCAACTGCTAAAAAAGTAAGTTCTATAAAACACACTTTAACTGTACCCTAGGCTCCTCTGCATGAAGGCTTATGCCATCTCCACCATCTATATTCACACACATCTTTCCCTACCCATCTGTTCCTGTCTGGCCTTCCTCCAGTAGTCACGCTAAAAGTATGGCTCCGAACCTGTGAAAGCAGTGAGTAGGCACCACTGCTGTGCTCACCACATAGCACAGAGCAAGAGACAGTTGCCCCAAGCACCCGCCAACTCTGAGTGCCTCACTGGAGGATGTCACCCAGCCACACTCCAGCATTTCTCCTCCTTCCACATGCTCCCCAGCTCTGATGCCAGATGCCTCTGCTCTATCTTGCAAACACATTCATGGTCCAATCACTCTTTCAGTGTCATCTGAGGATGCTCTTTTATATCTCAGAAGCTAAGAGCTTGACCCAGAATGAGGGTATACAGTGATGGCATTTGTCTTCTGGGATGAGAGAAGGAAACAATAAATTTAAAACTAAAATACCATTACATCCAGAAAATAGCCCTGCTGGTTTTGTTTTAAAATGTTTTTAAGAAAACAAACATCTCTCACTGTCAAATACAAACAGGGACAGTGTTAACAAGTAGTAATATTTTAAAACATATCATTATACAATAATTTCTTATCAAAGGGCTGTTGGGTAAATGCAACAATGTGAGACCGGGGAAAGGCTTGTTTGTGGGAGTATATCCCATCTTTGTCCCATTTTTGTCTTACGTAATCAACATCTAAAAACTGAATTCCTTTTATTTCGTTTCCTGGTATAGCCTTGCCCCCAGTTCCTGACACTGAAAAGACACAAAAAGACTCACTAGTGTTCTGCTGTTTCTTCTTATTGTCCAAGTTGTGCTGTTTCTCACTGTCTGACATTTTACAGTCTTTCCCAATAGTGCTGGAGTAGGCTTTTGGAGCAAATACCAAGAAGTTTTTTGTCTTTATCCACATCATCCAGGGCAGCTGGAGAAAAAATTTAGCTGAAAATCTAGCTGTGATCTAGTGGGTGTCTAGTAAGTGATGTTGGTCTCAGGTTGGGAGGAGCAAGTGGTCCAGTGTGTAGGCAATCCACACTGGAAGTGGGTGATGGAAACCCAGGACCACCAGCAGTGTCTTACTGCTGGCCAAGGACTGCAGTTTATCTGACACTGGAGGGAGGTGCCTGACTGCTCCTGGGTGGTGCCTCTAGCCAAGCTGGTGATACAATACCTGCACTAGAAGTTCTCTGTTATTGCACATAGCAAGAGAACTTTCTGCCTTTCAATCTTCCAGTGAAGTGTATGGTTATCCAGTGAAAGTATCTTCCAGCATGGTATTTTGCCATCTACATGCTAAATGTCAGCCTCCTGGAGACTTTCTGGAATACTGAATGCTTCTCTGTCCCAAGCAAAAATTGCCCTTCCTGACCTTCTGTATTTCTATTAATTTCATAATCCCAAATTAGCCGCTTCCCAACTGCCAGCCCTACTGGCCCAAACAAACAAGTTATGTCATACAGGAAAGTTTTTCGCATGAGTTTCACAAAGTTGTGGTACTGACAATTCTCCAACCACAGAAGGACTACAGGTCCTCTGGGCACCACATGCTCCAGGTTATCAGCTGCTGCAGTAGTGATCTGACACTGCAATACCACATCACTGTAAAGGACAGATATGAATTTTGTGCCTAGACCATGCGATTTTTAAAGAAGGATACCATGCATGAAAATATCAAGTGTCATATGGTAACACAGTAGTGCACATCATGCCAAATGGTGTTGTGCTGGGAACCTCAAGGGGCTTTTAAATTCAGTCCATTGAAAGGTAAAGAAAGGTACAGAGGAGTTGGTGCCCAGTCTTTTGTGGAAAAATAATAATAAAGTCAGAAAGTGTAAGATGAAAACACAAATAGCTAGACAGTGAGGAATTCTTGAAAAATGCTCTGTCAGAAAGGGGTATGTGCAACTCTATTATGCCCTTAGTCTTCCAAGAAGACAGATATGGGCAAGGATTGCAAAATCTTTGGCTGGGACTATGAATCAGAGACCATTTTACCATTGTTTATACAATGCAAAACCAAAATAATTTGAGGTAAGAAACCAAATCTATATCTGAATGCCCCCAGAATTTGGGTTTGCTCATCACTGAATCTGATTTACACATGACAAAGTCTTCAAAAAGTACACAATATGAAACCCTAAACTTGAGATTTTGTATGTGAAGCAGGAATCTTGGGAAGGCAAAGTAAGAGACTTCATAGAAATGAGGTTAGCAAGATACCAAGCAGGACCTGATCACCTGGGAAATGCAAATTTCTGCATCCAGCCATTAGAAAAGTCAGGGAGCTGGCTGTCTGGAAAGCAGCTTTGCAGACAAGAGCTCAAGGCTCCTGGTGGACAAGTTGACCATGAGTCAGCAATGCACATTTGTGACAAAAAAGGCGAAAAATATTGTCAGGAGGTTATTGGAGGTGATCATTCTCCTTCACACAGCACTGGTGAGGTCACACCTGGAGTGCCATATCCAGGTCTGGGCTCCTCAGTACAAGAGAGACATGGACATACTAAAGTAAGTCCTGCAAAAGTCCACAAAGATGATGAACAGACTGAAGCATCTTTTGTACAAGGAGAGGCTGAGAGTTGGGATTGTTTAGCCTAGAAAACAGAAGGCTTATGGAGATCTTGTCAGTGTGTATAAATGATTATGTCCATGAAATGTAGTGCCCAATTGGGACATGCAATGAAGAGGAGCCAGACTCTTTTCAGTGATATCCAACAATAGGAAAAGAAGCAACAGGAACAAACAATGGACAGAATACAGAAAATTCCACTTAAACATTGGAATTATTGGAGCTTTTTTAAATGTGATTAAACACTGGAAGAGGTTGGCCATAGAGTTGTGTAGTTTCCATCTATGGAGACATTCAAAGTCCAGGTGAACACAACCTTGAGATACCTCAGCCATAACCCTGAGTAATCTCTTCTAGTTTACCCTGCTTTGAACAGGTAGATGGGATTACACCTTCAGAAGTCTCTTCTAGACATAACTATCCTGTGATTCTGTAATTCTACATGTAATGATAAAAAGTCTTCAGGAAAAATGACCATTTTGGAGACAGTAGATACGTTCTGAATATGATTTTAGGCTTAGAAATGGTCAGGATAGCTTCAGAGTGGAGGTTAACCATACTTATTATTTTGATGTATTAGAATATATCATAGTATCTATTAGAAATATATTCCAAAATAACTCAATATATTCTTAAACAAAAGACTGGGTTATCTGAAAATATAACTTGGTTGGTAGTTTAGAGATTTGAGGAAAAATCTCAGAGTAGAATTGCAAAATTCAAGTCTAAGCTGATGATGAATCAGTTAATCAAAACAGTATTATGTAACAGTGATAATGAGTATTCATACATGTAAGATTTAGAAGACAACAAGAAATTTGCAGTCAGTGTCATAAAGATTATTCTTGCCTGGAAAGAAAAATTCTAAAGTAAAAATGCCAGTCTCTATCATCCAACTACTCCGTTTTCTAACACCCTCTGACATTTCCTCTGTGTTTTCTTTCATACATTATTATTATTATTGTTTCCTGTTAACATATGCAAACCTGTCTAATTGCACACCTGATTGCTCCTTGAGTCTTTCATTTGAGACAATGCCTGAACAAAACCTTGACAAAGATTAGGTAGCAGGTGTACTGTGTGATCACTGCTTGAAACATGGACCTTGAGTGTCTTCCAGTTTGCTTGCACTTGACCATCCTGGTGCTTTTTAACTGCTATACAGTACCTATAGTCCTAGTTCTTTACTGTAAAGACTGCATTTCTATCTGTATTTGTCTACCCTACTCATGGTAGGGACTGATATCTTTGTCCACAATACAAGAATAAAATACCACTGACAGTAAAATTAACAAAAATTACAGTATTTACTACACAGTCACATGTAACTAATTTAATATTACTGAAAGGCTGTGTCCTCTGGGGGTGCTCAGCTCAGGGATTGTTTACAGAGATGAGAATAATAACTTTTCTCTAAGAAGGGCTCTGCTGAAGCACATTCATGTGACTCACAATAACCTACTGAAAATAAAGACTACACTTTTTAGTTTCATACTGAAAATTTACACATTAATCCTAAATTGTTCATCCATTATGTAAGTACACTGTCACCTGCCCTGTCCCTCACAGTCAAGCACTTCTTGGTACAGTACTTCAGACTGTACTAGCAAAACTGAGCTGACTGAGATTAAAGAAGTTTTCTAACAAGCCTGAAATCCATTGGTGTAATTGTCTCTTAATCCAAAATCTAAAATTATTCATGTTCAAGAGGGTATTGAACACTCTTGTGGAAGTAGACAATTCAACGTAACTGGCCACTGTTCACAGCCAGAATACATTCAGACAATCTCTTCCTTTAGTTATCTTTAGTAGCTAAATTTCATAGTTGGGAATATGAGCCTCATTCAACTCTCTCGTCACCTAACACAACATTTTTGGTTTCACTGGTTGCATAACACATTGTGACAAACAGAAAGCTCATCTGATGTAAACCAGAGGACACTGGTTAAACCATGAACTTTAGCGTAGCTGAGGCAATTCAGAGGCGTTGAGCCTTTTTGTCCCTGCCATTACAGTGAACAGTGCATTATGTATACTTCAGCTACTTTGTTTAATAGAAGGCAAGCCTTCTGCTGCTGCAGAAAAGTCCATGAACGTTTCATGTAAAACCCACAGGAGGATATAGTCCTGAAGCATTTTGCAGCTGTTAGCTATATGTTTTCTTTTTCTTCCCAAGACTGTGCTTACAAACAGTAGTCAAATACTACTATTGCTGCAATTGAGACATCTGTTGAAACAGTAAAAACAAAAAGCACCACAGTAAAAAGGAATTTTTAAAAACAATTCTAGTCAATGATATAAGGACAAACAAGAGGTTTTACAAATAGATAAGGATCAGGAGATTTTGAGGGAGACTGTAGTCTCTTGGTGTGATGGATGGAGGCGAGTTGCTGACA
Organism: Climacteris rufus; assembly: GCA_013398175.1. Lineage (NCBI taxonomy): Eukaryota > Metazoa > Chordata > Aves > Passeriformes > Climacteridae > Climacteris > Climacteris rufus. The sequence goes on from VZRZ01008555.1 coordinate 244,535, forward strand.
GATGAGGCACAGAGTGCTGCAAAGCTAAGAGATTTCTTTGTCTCAAGTATGTTCACTAGGGAGAAAGAGGGAAACATGCCAGAATCAGAGAGAAGTTTCCTGGAGGCAGAAAATGAAAAATTAATGAAATGAAGAGTGACACCAGAATAACTAAAAAGGAATCAGACAGTGAAAAGGAATATACAATTCTAGTATTGGATGGCCTGTATCCCAGCATTCAGAAAGATAGCATATATGTACATTTTAATTAAGTTGGCAAATAAATTTATTACCAGCAATAGAAATGGCAGATAACTTACCACACTGACCAGAGTTCATTAGGGGTTGAGGAATGGGTAAAGGGAGATTTATGGGTAACAGACTTTAGAACGGTGTGGATTAGGGTACAAAGAGCAGGCAGTTCTGAAATAAGCCAGACTCTGAGCACTGGCTGCAGAAGCCAGTATTTTCACACTGCATATCTGAATGAAGCTATAATTTTGTAGATTATGTTTGTGTACATAGACATGTGATATGGATCTAACACTTAGAATTAAGAGAATTTAGATAACCAAATTCTCAAATTGAAAAATGATTACCTGTGTCTATAAAACCTTTGCATAGTAAAGTACTGTATGCATCTATATGTATGTATTGTTTTGTAATAGTCTGAACTGTAATTGCAATTCAATTGATATACTAATAAGAACAGGATTTACTCAGCACAAACTGAAGACAAGATATATATAAGGGTAGGGACGTTTGCACCAGACTTAGAATCTGACAAATTATAGAAACACCCATATTTAAATGTGTGAGTTAAATTAGTGAAAACAGGAGGCCTGAGCTGAAAATTTACATAAATGTTACATTTTTAACATAAATTTTACATTTAAAGATTACACTGGACATAAGACTTAAACCATTATGTTGATCTCTAAACAAGTTACAAAAAACCATGCAGTTAGCTAAAGAGAGGAGATCATTAATGATGTAAGGACCAGGAAGAAAAAAATTGAGATCAGGGATCACAGCATTTTGCACTGCATTACAACCAAGATTTTAAAATAAAACAAATTTCTAGCAATATGAAATACTATGCGAAACAATTTGCCATAAAAATGAAAACAGACACATGGCCAAACAGAGTTGAGCACTCCATAATTTGCGCTCAGGCTTTGTTTAAACTTGTGTCTCAATGTACAGATTTTACAGTACCAACTAGATGCCACAGTGATACATGGAACCTCCTTATGATAACCATGATACAAACCTGTAAGCATTTACTGAACAAAACTGTGTTTTACTGAATTCAATTATGCAATTTGCATAAATTTGTATTCACTAATAAATATAAATTATTACAAATTCGGAGTAGCAATTCCCTTCTCAAATGGTAGAGTTGATTTCACATCATTGTATAACTCAATACTAGTTAGTCCTGAAGGGAAATGAAAATGCAACATGTTGAGATAGTGACAGAAGAAGAGGAATAAAGGGAGATAAAATACTCTCAGATAGGAATAGGATTATGAAAATGAATTATGTGCAATTCATTGGTGTTAATTAATTCAAAGTTGGTGAGGTTTTTTAAAACCACACTGAGGCAATAAAGTAATATTGATCTTCTGAATTTCTACATACTGAAACTGATAGCATTGAAACAGAAATTATGAAAGAATTAAAATAATCAATAAGGGTCTGCATATTGCTACACTGTGCAAATGCTCCGTTGACTACAATTACAATGCAAACTAATTCATGAACATCAAATAAGTTTAAATTTTTCCTTATTGGAAAAGTCATTCTCAGATGTGAAACAAACTTCTTCACTGCAACATCTCATATCACATCCCCAGCACCAACTGTCCATTACCGTGATTGATATCCATTTTACATTTATTTCATCATCACACAAAAACAGCACAATGCCTTTGCCTTTCTGAGGTATAGAGGGACGTTACTTCTCTTATGTATACGTTAGCATGTATTTACTTCAGTGACTATGGCCAGAGGCAGAAGTCCTACACTAGAAGCAGAATTGTGAAGGTTAGCAACAGTCTTCAGGAGGTGTTGGTTTCACACTGTGCGTTTGGCCCTGGAGAGGGTTCACTCTCTCCTACCAACAAGCAGCCACACTGTTTGTAGAGTTCCTTTGAGCCAGAACTGCTCTGTGTAACAGCAGAGTCAAAGTGTAAGATGAGAATGTGTGGCAGTCAGCCCTGCCTTTAAATTCACCAGGCAATCCCTCATATTCAACAGAGACAGCCAAGAGAGAAGCTGGTAGTAACTGCTGAAACACGCCAGCTGTTTATTTGGCTTTCTTCCCTCACAGATTACTGAACAGCACAGACTGAAACAAAGGATTAGGAATGCTCATGATTTCATTTTCCTATAAATACCAAAACTAGAAGGAGATATCTGTATTATAAATTACAATGTATAAATACATTTTATTTTTTCCTACCCATTACAACTAGAACAAAGCCAAATCTGTTAAATAAAACTAATGCAAATAAAGGAAAATATCTGGGATTTCTCAGCAGAAAGAGAAAACTTTTACAGTCTGATTCTGAGCCATCACCATATCACTCTGTGCTACACTACCTGCAGTAGGAATTCGACATTTGAGTTCTTGATACTTGTTTTCAAGATCCAATTCAGCAGGGCACTACATAATCTCACTGAGGCTTCCTTTCCCACAAAAGGTTGGACTACATGATCTTTTAAAGGTCCCTTCTAGCCTGGGCAGTTCTGTGATGATTGAAATATTATTTTTCCCATTGCTTTCCAACTGGGTTGTCTTAGTACTTTTATTGCTTCTTAACAAATTTAAAAGCAGTACACTGAAATTACATGATAGTGATCAGTACAGACGGAATTTCTTCATTAAGTAGTGGGGAGGTATAATCTTGTGCATTGGACTGATCATGCAACTCGCTGCTGCTTTAGGCAGGCAGTTAAGGTAATTGCCCATCACAGAGGCGCTTACACTGATTGCACACTAGAAAGAGAAGGCAACTGATTTCCCATTCTCTCGTTTACTGATATTAGCTTTATGTTGCTACCACCAGAGCTACGTGCAATGTACAACTCTTTACAACTTTGTTTACATGGCATAAAATATAATTTGGTTACTACAGAAATCTTATCCAAGTTTTAAATGTTCATTGAGAACCAAAACAATCCAAAAAACGAAACCCCATTTCCTCATAAGCTAATAGTGTTAGAAGTCAATTCAAGGAACAGAAAAAGCAGTTTACAAACTATTTAAAAGGCATGCCTTAATCCCCAAGTAGTTCTTGGTGCCCTGAATGAGAAAATTGTACAGATCTTAATAGAAACAATCATAAGCAGAAGCTTTTCCTTTCTAATCGAACTCGAGATGCCACTAGAACACAGCTTTTCTTTGTCATGTTGTAATTAAAGATACTCCTTAAGCCTGTATGTATGTGGTCTGGACACCTGCATCTGTGCAATTAGATTACTGAAAGAAATATGGCTGTCATTTTCAGCCTTTTAATGAGTGTAAATATATGCACAAATGGTAAAGTAGCAAGTAATCAATCCACTAGTCTCTATTCACATAACAGATATAGCTTAAACCGGACAAAAACATGTTTTCTCACTATTCTTGAATCATATAACCTCTAAATTATGTTGCCACTGCTTTCAGTTTTCAGTCTGGTATTGACAAAAGCACTGCCCATTACAACTACTGATGTTCCATAAAAATGGTTCCTCTAAGTAAAAAAAAAGTAGTAGTAGCTTTAAAAATGTTGAAGAGAATGTTTTATAAACTATTGCTGGCATATGAAACCAAGCATTAAATACCCTATTACACCAAACATTTCACCTCTCAGTTTTTGGAGACTGCTAGAATTCACTGACCAAATGAAGATATCTATAATACAGATCATTCTAAACTCATCACCCTAAATGCCACTGATATATATTTGATGATTCTATGATTCTAAAAAAATCCTCAATTTGAGTACATTCTATTAAACCCAGAGAATATAGAAAATGAAGCATTTACAATGCAGTAGATCACACTGATTTGATGAGTCATTATATTGAGCTCTTATGTCACAGATGTATGGTTTTATCTCATATCCAAGCAAATCTGAACACATTGCAGACACAATACAATTTTCTTGGAGATAAATACTTGGGTGTACAGCCTCATATCCAAGCAAATCTGAACACATTGCAGACACAATACAATTTTCTTGGAGATAAATACTTGGGTGTACAGCTGGAGCATCTTACCAGTAGCGTACAAGTGAACCATGAAGGAAGATATTTGCTGATAAGATGCAGCCTGTTAATGTAGCAGAGAGGTTAACTTCAAAGTATAGCAAGGAATTGGTTCTGTTCCTATGCCTTCAAACTTGAACTTGGGCATTTTTGCTAGTGATGAGATTCCTTTGATTCAAATGATAGCTTACTATGACGGAAATTACTGTTGGTACAGAGTCAACACACAAATGTTCCATTCTCATTTTGTTTCTACTACTTTGTGCCTGCAACTTGGCAAAATGCTGTTCAGACCCAAACTCTGAAGCTTTTGAGTCACCTTGCATCAACATAAAATCTGGGGGTTTTTCACAAATAGCAATAAAAAGGTTTTCTAGCTTTTATCCTGGACACATGGGGTTTGAATATCAGGTATCTAGTGACAGCACTAGAGAATGAATCCAGGTTTGCTCAGAAAGATTTCCATAGGCAGTATAAGGAAGCCCCTCCAAAATTGTGTCAGCAGCATGCTAACTTCTTGAAGAATCTCCTATTGATTTGAGAAAGAATTCAGCTTCAACCTGCCTTAATCAATGTTAAAGACAACACAGTATACAGGAAATGAAATACAGAAACTAAGTGCATGTGTATGTGGTTTCCTAAGGCCTTATCCCCCATTTTTTGTAAGCTTCCCAAGCCAAAAAAAAGGCCCAACCTGTTAGGCTGAGTTACCCTGACCTGATCTGGTTCTCCAGGAAAAAAAAAAAAAAAAAAAACAACAACAAAAAGAAACATTTAAAAACTGAGGAGTGAGGTCTGAAAATTAAATTTAGAAAAAGCATCATAAAATATCATAAAATGATACACACCTGAAATGTTTCATGCTAATGCACATAGCACGAGAAACAAGCCAGAGGAGCTCAAGGCTTTGGCCTAGTCCCAGATATTTGAAATCACTGGCAGAAGTAAAACCTGGTAGGATGAACCCAGTGGCTGGAGTGTCCTGTTGGATGGTTACAGGCTCTTCAGGAGGGATAGGCAGGACAGGAGAGGCAGAGGGGTGGCGATGATATAATAGAAGGGTTGGAATGTATGGAGCTCACAGTCAGCAATGGCACAATTGAGAGCCTCTGGGTAAGAATTAAGGGGCAAACAAACAATATGGATGTCATTGTGGGAGTCTACAATAGACCTATACCCAGGATGACAGCAATGAATTAGTCTTTGAGGAACTAAGAGGCACTTCCAAGTAAACTGCTCTTATCCTTACAGGGGACTTTAACTTGACAGAAATTAACAGAGAACATCACACAGCTGGTACAACACAGGCCAGAAGATTCCTAAAAAACCTGGATGACGACTTTATGGAACAGGCCCTCAGGGAGCTGACTCAAAAAGATGCCCTCCTTGATCTGCTGCTTGTCAACAGAGTGCATCTCATGAGCCAAGTGGAGATTGGCGGCTGTCTGGGCCACACCGACCATGAAGCGGTTGAGTTTAAATCTCTGTTGACAGGAGGAAAAGTGCCAGCAAAACATCAGTTCTGGACATGAGGAGAGCAGTCTTCAGGCTTCTCAAGTAACTGGTACGTAAAGTCCCCTGGAAAAATGTTTTTGTGGGTGCTGGGGTCTGTCAGTGCTGGTCACTTTTTAAACATCATGTCCAAAGGCCACAAGAGTGGGCAATTCCCAAATGTCATAAGGCAAGTAGATGAGGCAGAAGGCCAGCTTGGTTCTTCTCTTGAAAATAAGGCAGAAAAGGAAGGTATACTGCCCAGTGGAAGCAAGGTCGTGTGACGTGGGAAGAATACAGAGATGCTGCTTAGCACTGCTGGGAGAAAATTCACGTAGCCAAAGCTCAGCTGGAGTTCAAGGTGACAGAACTGTGGGTGACAATAAAATAGTCCTTTTTCATATATATTGATGGCAAATAGCAGTGTAAGAATAACATCCCTCCAGTACAGAATGAAGATGGTCACCTCACAAAGAAGGACATGGACAAGGCTGAGATGTTTAACACATTCTTTGCTGCTGTCTTCAACACAAATGACGGATTAAGGGGGTCTTAGTGCCCTGAGCTGTAGGACCATGACTGCAAGGATGATCAACTCCCAGTCAACCCTGCAACTGTGCAGGATCTGCTACTCCAGCTGGATCCCTGCAAATCTATGGTACTTGATAGTATTCATCCAAGAATCCTCAAAAAGCTGGTTGATGTCATTGTTAAACCTCTCTTGATTTTTTGAGTGGTCTTGGGAAACCAGAGAGGTTCCAGCTGATTTCAACCTGGCAAATGTCCTGATTTTCAAGAAGGGCAAGAAGGAGGACCCTGGAAACTACAGGCCTCTTAGTCTCATTTCAGTGCCTGGTAAAGTTATGGAGATGATTATTCTGGGACATATTGAGAAACACCTGAAAGACACTGTAGTCATTGGTCACAGCCAGCCTGGCTTCAGGAGAGGAAAGTCCTTCTTATCAAACTTGATTTCCTTTTATGACAAGATAACCCATGCCAAGGGAACTGTACCAAGGGAAGCCAATTGATGGAAGCTTTTGGGATTTCAATAAAGCTTTCAATATTCTCATAATATCCTTCTGGATAAAATGTCCAACATTCATCATGTGATAGGTTAGCAACAGGCTCACGGGTCAGGCACAAAGGGTTATAGTGAATGGGGTGGCATCAGACCGGTGACTTGCCACTAGTGGGGCTCCATCCTCAGCCCTGTGCTCTTCAACATCTTCATAAATTACTTGGATCCAGGACTGGAAGGGATCCTGAGCAAGTACACAGATGATACAAAACTGGGAGGAGCTGTTGACTGCCTCAAGGGCAGGGAGGCCCTGCAGAGAAACCTCAACAACTAAGAGGACTAGGCAATCATCAACCATAGGAAGTTCAACAAGGGAAAGTGCTGAATTCTGCACCTGACATGGGGCAACTCTGGATGTATGGATGGACTGGGAAATGAGATGCTGGAAAGCAGTGCCATGGAAAGGGATCCAGGGGTCCTGGTTGACAGAAATTTAATATGAGTCAGCAGTGCCCTGGCAGCCAGGAGGGCCACCCATGTCCTGAGGGGCATCAAGCACAACATTGCCAGCCAGGCAAGGGAAGGGATTGTCCTGCTCTGTTTTGCACTGGAGCAGCCTCACCTCAAGTCCTGTGTGCAGTTTTGAGCACTGACATTAAGTAAGAAAGACATTAAACTGTTAGAGACCACCCAAAGAAGGGCAACAAAGATGGAGAACAGCCATGAGTGGAAGCCATGTGAGGAGTGGCTGAAGTCACTTGGTCTGTTCAGCCTGGAGGAGACTGAGCAGAGGCCTCATTGCAGTTACAACTTCCTCATGCGGGGAAGAGGAGGGGCAGACACTGATCTCTTATCTGTGGTGACCACTGACAGGACCTGGCAGAATAGCCTGAAGTTGTGTCAGGGGGGGTTAGGTTGGGTATTAGAAAAAGGTTCTTCACCCACAGAGTGGCTGGGCACTGGAACAGGCTCCCCAGGGAAGTGGTCACAGCACTAAGCCTGACTGAGTTCAAGAAGCACTTGCAAAATACTCTTGGGCACATGGTGTGACTCTTGGGGGTGGTGCTGTGCAGGCCCAGGAGCTGGACTTGATCATCCTTGTGGGTCCCTTCCAACTCAGCTTATTCTGTGATTCTATGTTTTGGAGAGCAGTAGAACACCTCAGCTCCATGTGTAAGCCAAATTTCTACTTAAAATGTCACAAGATGGCTCTGGTGAATTTGGAAGTGTCCCCTGACTACCACTTATTTGCATGGATGACATTGGGCTGCTAGGCTGAACTGGAACAGAGGCTGGCATGCTGAGAGCAGACAGTGCCAAACAGGCAGCCATCCTCTGCAGCCCTTGCCTAGCTTGTGATTAATGTGCTGTTTGTTCAGTAATTGTGATATGATGTAGATTAATATATTAGTTTAATGCAAAATAGGTTCATACAAAATGAGGGCAGAGAGGATACAACTGCCTTAACACATTTGGTGCACTCAGGGACACAGAAAAGGCTAAAAGTTCATCTATCTTGGAGCAACAAGAGTGAAATTCAGAGAAAATCATACAGATACTGAAATGATATTCACATTATCCCTCCCCAGGACCATTAGGCTCCTCCTTGTCCCTCCAACTTTTGACAAGGCTCTTCGACTAGATTCGACTTGTCTCCTTCTACCGTACAGGGACATGTCTATCACAGTAGACTGTTGATCTCCACATGCATGTGCACAGTACATTTTTCTAATGAACATTAATCAGCTTTGAAACAGCTAACACTGCTGAAATGTAAATTATGCCTATTTGAACTGAGCTGAATATGATAGAGTACGTTTACTGGGCTACTGTTGGAAGCTCTTCAAAATTCACTCAGCACTGATTCAGTCACACCCAGTTAATAGTTGAGAGATACCTTTGTAAGCACTTTTGGAAGAGAAAATTTAGTTTCTGCTACCCATGGTTGGATTTTAGACATGAAAATACACAGGGCCTCTCCTGCCAACTCAATCTTCATTTAACAACCTCATACTACAGGAAAAGCTAACCATATTCAACAATGAATGCATAAATTCCTTTTACTGCTCTACAGTGGTCACCAAGCCAAAGTAATGGGTGCACTAGAAACATATACAATGTAAAGTAAGACACAGAAGACCTTACTCTTTCCTGAACCATGTTTTATATCTGTTCAAAATTGCTGTGCCTGCTAGGTGACAGGGCACATGTGGGGTGCCAAGGAAAGGTGACAGAAGGGGAAGCTGGAGCCCTCACTCATTGTCCCGCAGTAGAGTCAGAGCTTTGTGGTGGTGAGGGCAGCAGGCAGACCTGGAAGCTCCAAGTGCCAACCTCAGGCCATATGCAAACTTTCAAAGTAACACAGGACTCCTCACTTCACCTGTCTTCCTTTAGCCTGGTTTTCCTTCTATTTTGTCTCTTCAGATAGCAATATATTTGTGCAGGTAACATTTTTCAGCTCTGTGTCTATATGGCACGATAGGACACCAGTCTGTTAGGGCATCAATGTCTTAATACTGTACATCTAACGGAGTTGAATATATATTCTCCATATTTTGAAAAGTTGCAATTATGCATCTTTTTCATAAAGCTGTACTTTTTCCTCTTTCCTTTAATAAAATTCCTCAACATTCAGCTGAGAAAGCAGGAAGTTTTTAATGTCTCTCTGACATGGGAGCATAGCAGCTTCGGGAATATGCTGGATGAGTTGACTAGACTTCTTACAGCTCTTACTCAGAGAAGTCTCTGCAAAAAAATTCTGTGTTTATCTCTTGATGTTTAAATATATAATGCTGTACATACTACACTGGGCATCTGTTCAGTTAACCNATGTCTCTCTGACATGGGAGCATAGCTCGGTCTCAGACATTGTTTAAAACAGCCTCAAAGCTATTCAAAACTGTATCAGGCTGGCTGCAGCCCCAGATCAATTGCAGTATAACTTCAGCCTTCTTTTCCCATCCTGGCAGCTTCAGGAATATGCTGGATGAGTTGACTAGACTTCTTACAGCTCTTACTCAGAGAAGTCTCTGCAAAAAAATTCTGTATTTATCTCTTGATGTTTAAATATATAATGCTGTACATACTACACTGGGCATCTGTTCAGTTAACCCTGGTAGGCAGCTAAATGCTACAAAGCCACTTGCTCACTTCTCCCACAGGAATGGGGGAGAGAATTGGAAGGACAAAAGTTACAGAACTTGTAGGTTGAGATAAAGACAGTGTAATAAATAAATTAAAACTAAGTGAATAAAAACAAACCAAAGAAACACAGATGATGCAAATAAACCTACTCGCTCACCACCGGATAATTGATGACCAGCCAGATCTCAAAGCAACAGCAGCCCTGGCAAACTTCCCTCCCAAATTGCATTGCTGAGCATGACACCATATGGTGTAGGATATCCCTCTGATCAGCTGTTCTGGCCCTTCCAACTACTTGTGCACTCTCAGCTTACTTGCTGGTGAGGCAACATGAGAAACACAAAAGGCCGTGATGCTGTGCAAGGACTGCTGAGCTATAGCTAAAACTCCAATGTGTTAACAGTACTGTTTTGGTCACAAATCCAAAACATAGCTCTATACAAACTGCTATGAAGAAAATTAATCCCATCCCAGCCAAAACCAATACAACATGCCTTTTGGTACCACCTTGTACATTGAACTCAGCAAACCTGCTGGACAGAATTGCCTATCCCTGATAAATAAAATGTGTGCAGCACCATCTGAACAGATTAGCTGTGATGGGGAAGCTTTATCACTGTGCTGGGATGGTTGCTCAGCAAGACTGACTCACTGGAGTGTTGTGCCAGTCACTCATTTCTACTTCTAGTACTTGTTCATGCTCAAACAACTCTTATGCCTTGCCTTGTGGTCCTGGCTTCTCCAGGCCACTTTGGGTCTTTCTGCTGTTTGTTTCTGCAGTTTGGGACACATTTCCTTGCCCAATTATAAATCTTACAGGTTTTAAGCCCATATGAACCCAATCACTCACAAGGAAGACACTTCTCTCCTCCTTCATGAACAGTGAGAAATTAGCAATTACTGCAGTCCGTGTGTTAGGTTTTATCCCTCCTATATCAGCTATCCAGTAAGGGTGGGGAATCAATCCCGGTCAAGCACACTTCTTTCTGTGATGTACTAAACTACATTCATGCTTACCTACACATCTGGATCTGCACAAAACATCCTGAACAGAGCAGTGCAAAATGTCCATTGTCACTGCACGTCCATGAGAGATTGAAGCACGTGAACAACAGTGAGGCTGTCCACCCCAAATGTGATCCACCTCCTAACCCTAGAATGGGAACTCCAGTACAATAAGGCGCTAAGGCATGGATGTGAGCCCCAAAAGAGAAAGGTTATTTTCAAGGTTTTGCACCTTCTTGGAACACAATATCTGTGTCGTCCTTGACTCTTAGTAGACTCAGACCTGTCTGGTGACTTAAACACGCAATCAGCAAATTATTGTTACAAGTCAGTATGTACTGCCACTATCCTTCCAGCAGTGCTTCTGCCTGTTTTCCATTTGCATTTTCTTACTTTATTTAAGAATTTATTAGATGCTATTCCTGATATAGTCCGTGCTTCAAAACAGTGCTGACTGTGTTCTGGAGGCTGTGATTTCAGGGATGACCCAGACTATAGTTAGCCCCATGAACCAAAAGCTGCTTAGACATAGGCAGCAAAGGTTAGGGACGTCTGACTAAAATGTCCCCATACCCTAGTCAGTCACCTCAGAAGCATTCAGGGTGCAGAGGTTGCTGTGGGTGCAGGGCTATGACCTCCCCAATCTGGAGGTTGGCTGTAGTGACCTGCAGGGCTTGGAGTTGGGGAAGACTCCTGGGATGAAGTCTGGTGTTGTGGCAATGGCATGTCCCATAGCACCCCTCCATGAGGGCAAGAAACTACACTGCCCATGTATCAGGTTCCACAGTGCTGGGCCCATTGGCAGGACAGAGGGGGCCGTGGGAGAGACCAGGAGGGGCTTCCAGGGCTGCTGGGGCCCTTGGGGCCTGGACAAGAGATTAGGATTACTCTTCATCAAAGACTAACCGTATTCAAACAGGTTTTTATCAGCTCATAAAGCAAAGCTTCTTTTCCTCTTACAATTCAAAATGGTCAAAATCTCCTGAAGACACTGGCAATCAGAACCTATATTTGTTGACAGCTGAATTTGTTTACTCCCTGTTTAGCATCTGCTAATGGCAACTTGCTACAGAGAGAAATCAGAAAGAACAAGGATGAAAAAGTATTTTCCACACCATAAGCTGCTGTTACCAACATTATGGTTATGAATAACATCTTCAGCCCATCACAAGAATAAGTCTGTTTTGCTCTTTTCTTCCTTGTTGCCCACAACTTTGTCACATGAACAGATAAATTTGCACCTCTGTTTCTTACTGCAGACTTTGTTGTGAGTTTGGGTTATGAACCTCTTTCCACCTTCTATGTGCTCTTATTCTTGAATTATTTTCAAGACAGCAGAAAATGTCAAAGCTGCAGGATTTGAGGCAGGGTGTGGTAAGGTAGGGCCATGGACACCTCTTTTCCAAACTCACTAGGCTTTATATGTCATAAGTTACTTTCATGCCAAATTTCATACTTGCACGTGCACCAACACTGTTAAAGTAATCCGTTAGGTCTAAATATACAATCCCATTAATGAATGATATGGACTGGAAATGGGGTTTATAAGTGTCTCTACCATATTGTATTTTGAAAATGCAAGCCCCTCTATTTTAATAATGGGTTAATATGCTGAATAATAATAATAATTTACATTTATATTGCAGCTTTCATCCTTCTAGATTGCCAAATGCTTCCAATTACATGCATACCGCAACATGCAGATGCAGCCATCTCTGTGGAAGGATAAAGTTTGCAGCAGCAGATGATACAGGACCTTTAGGGCTCAGGACAGTATGGCCAACTTATAGACTTCAGCCACCAGCATAGTATTCTTGTGATCACACAGAGCAAAATATCTTAGTTTTAAGATAATATCAGAAGCCCTGAAGCCTGCAAACAGACGACAGAATCAGTCCTGCATGGAGATGAAGAGTATTTCTACTAAAAGTACCACCACTGAAGTAGTTCAAAAGAAAAAGAAAAAAAAGTAGGTGACAATCTCTCTAAAAACATAATTAAATAAGTGATTCAATTATTACTTTTTTTTTTTTTTTCAGAAGGAAGAGGATTGGAGGGGATAGACAGAGAATGGAGGGGAATGGTTCAGAGAAAGTTGATTTTCATCCAAAGCAAAATTGGAACACATCCCAGCCAAGTGACTGGTCTGATTTCTATTCAGTTTTGCCAGCCCAAGTGGGTTCCAGTGTCACTATTATGCTTGGTATCATGTGATTAGTCTCATTGGGAGAACACAGTTTACATGCTAAAAGCTGATGGTATGAAGCCTTAGCATACACCTGCTTTTTTTGGAAACATTTCAAATGTTTCTTTTGGTGTGGGGGAGTAGTAAAGTGAAGTCCTGTTTAAAAGTAAAGCCTTTTTGGGGAAATGTTCTTGTGACTGAAAAAGCAATTGGTACTAGTTTTGATTTATTCAGCAAAAATTCCTTTTCACATAAGGCCATTCCCAGCTTTCTGTTCTCCAATACAGATGGCAATCCCAAACGCTAACAAATAACCCTTGAAGTCAGAAACTAGAGATCCTTACACACTTGCAACTCAGAATTTATTTTTTATAAAATCTTGTTATAATCTTGATGTCAGCTTTTCAAGAGAGCTTAGTTCCCATATAATAAGTAAGTGAAGAGTCCAAAATCTACCAGCTGCAATTGTTGGGGTTTTGTAAGTCAAAGATGATGACAGTTGCAGCTATTAGGATCTTTTAAAACATGGGCCAAAATTTATGAAAAAAGCCTGAGAAAAATGCTTTTCTGTGGAGATAAAGTCTCTCCAACTGATTTAAAGTTACAATGGATTTTAAGGAATTTTAGAATGGCCATGACAATTGTTTGCTGTTGAGTTCTCCAGCTGTTCATGCAGGTGTATTCCCGGCTAAATCCAAGGAAAGCATATATTGTATGTTCTTACTGTAAGTTGCTCCTAGGAGACCAAGAGATGGTAATGGCTATCATAAGCTAGAATAAATTATTAATAAAGGCAAATAATAAAAATGTACAGAAAAACAAAGGACTAAAAAAAGAGGATTAAACAAACATTTCTCTCCATTCAATTATTTCCATCTGCATTTCTAATTTAAAAGTAAGATTTTGTGGTCTCTCTCTTTTCCACACATCTTCTGCCACCAAATATGATAAAGAAAATATTTAAAAAATATTTCCATGAATTGTCATGCAGGCAGATATCTTTTATGAGATGGAAGATCAGTGTAGGTAAAAGGGAGTGCTTCCCTTCAAGTATTCTTCACCTTCCCATCATCTCAGAAACTAGCAATAGTGAAAGAGTTTGCTTCCTTCACTCCCTCCAGATCACATCATTCAGTAACCATATCACAAGACTGACACAAATTAAGAATAATCAAACCTTGGGAAATAATTGATTTTGCATTTTTAGTGGACATGGTTATTCTGCATGCCTCTTAAAAATGAGAAACTGTAATAACTTTAACTGACAGACAATGTGAAGTTTTAAAGAATCCTTTTCCTTCGTTTTTAATATTTTAGTATTTCATGGTGGTGCAATTAAAAAGCTTAGTTTTTACAGAGAGATAATCTGACTGAAGACTACAAAAAAAGCTAGGAAGCCATAAGTATTGTAAAAAATAATCAAACTAACTTATTTATATTCTATACAAAATATGAGTCTACTCTTACCTCAGGCAATGAAAGCAGTCTCCCTAATTTCTTGAAGGGGTCATTCCAATGGCCAAATACTCAAAAGATTTTCAAATCAAACCTAAACATAAACAGTCTAATTATTTTCATTTAAACATTAAAATAACTTCCTCAGGGAGAGGAGGAATAGCACAAGTGCATTTCGTAGGTAATATTAAGCAAACATTAGCAGAATTACATTTAGAACTAAACTAGAGTTTATTTAAATACATCTATTACTGTCGTTATTAAAAAGGTGTATAGGTGTTTTTAACATAATTATCCACTATTTCCTATTCCTGTTGCAAAAGTGTTCAGGGACCAGTTTCCACTACCAGAAGAAATATTATATCATCTATTAAGGGTTCTTCTTGCTTCTTTCAATTTTCAGCAAAACTCCTTTTGTCCTATAAAGGGCAGCTGTTTGATCTGAGAACACATTACTTCAGAAATCTATTTTAAGAATTGTGAGCCTGAAACTAATGTGGCAGGTTTTAAAGCATTGTTCCAAATCAAATAGATTGTCAGTTACGAATCATTAATGTCACTAATTTCTACTGAGCATGCTCAGAATCGATATCCAGAGGGGAGAAAAGGCCCTAAAATTTTTTGTTTATTATTTAGAACAAGCAATTCATCTCATTTTCTTCTTAATCAGTCACTGAGATTTGATTCCATACAGGTCAAGTTAAGATCCTGCAAGGATGACCCTTTTACCAACAAATTATTATCAGCTTCATGTTCAAAGCCAAATTACTAAAAATCATGCAGTGAAAAGAATATTAACACTAGATTTTCTTACTCTGTATCTATGGGATTTCAGTCTCCAGCTTTTTAAGTTTTCCCATAAGCTGTCTATTATTGGCAGTAGATTCCCACAAATCATTTCCAAAGGAGATTGTCTTTGTTCTCAAATTCTAAAACTATGTGTACAGTTTTCCAGGTAGCTTGCAAAAACTCTATATGTTATATAAAGCCTCTTTCTTATCACCAGTGGCAGATAAGCCTTCAATTTGACATGGCTGTGACTGCTACACAACACACAAATACATGCTTCACTTGCATCAGAAATCAAATAAATTTGCCCTCACCTCAGTGAGTCGGGAATCAGTATAAGTAATTAGCTTGCTAAATAATTAGCTTAAGAGTTTAAAAAAAGAAGAAGATGTAATAATCAGGTTGTATCCTCCCACTGTCCCTATCTCAATACTTCCCAGTGTAATTTCCATCCAGCTTCCAAATGAAAAATCAGGACAAAAAAAACCGTGTTCCAGGTTCTGCTTTGGACATACCTCTGTTTTCTGGCATCAAGTTTGAAAGCAACACAGGTGTTCCACAGACTCTGATTTAATCTTGTACTTGCAAATACTCTACATGTGATTGTTGCAGTGGTATAGACCGAAAACAAGCATGCCTTACAACACTAAAAGAGATGCATTCTTGGAGACAAAGTAAAGGTATTGAATATTCAGCTGGACATTTTTCTTCTGAACCATAAGGCTCCATAGTCTAACTGTCTTTTTTTCTATTGAAGAATGTATTGAATCATTTGGTCATTACAGCTTTATTTCATTGAATGGGCTGTCTCATAGCTTGGAAAAAGAATGAAAGCAGTTGAAAAGTTCTTATGTACGTTTGCAATGTAAGCCCAGATATGTCAGTCTTAGAAGCAAGGGAAGACTGAAAAAATAAAAGGAGCAATCACTGTCTTTTTTTCTAGAGCAACTGGTTAAACTTACTTCATACGTCCATAGAAAACACTGGCTAATAAATAGTAGCTGCAATTCTGTGAAAGAGAACTGGCCATAGGTAGTGAGGAAATGAGAAAAATAAAGATATGAAACTGCCATTGAATGGGTGCTTTTCTAGTACAGAATGGAGATACAGCACAGTTGAACATTACAGTGTTTGAGGTATAGTATTTATTCCAGAACACTACTATTATTATTATTATGACACTCATACTGAAGGGATTACACTTTATTCTCTTCACTCTACAGTTGGTCCTGTAAAGATCCAGCTAATTGGTATCCAAACAGTTTAACAGTTACAGGCCTTACCAGTTTAATTGTGCCAGCAGCTTCCATTGCAGACATTGCCACTGAACTAAACAGGGCTTGGGCACTTTGGCATGAAACTGTCCACAGAACTGAATTGCTAATACACAGCTTGGCACCAATTTGAGTAAGGGCAACTAGCACTCTTCCAGGGAACACCTGGGCACAGTTTGGAGGGCAAGGCAAGCCTGGGATGGTTCCCAATATGCAATAGAGGCAAGGCTGACATGTTTCAGTGAAGTAGAAAGTTTAGCCATATGGATATAAGCCATGCCCTGACACTTGCCCTCAGGGCAAGACAGGAAGCCAGAGCGCTTTTCATTTACTTTGTATAGACATAAACATTGAAACCAATTTGCTACTGATATCACTATGACTCACTTTATTGAAGCCAAAGATTTAAAGCATATGTGTAGAACTCAGAGAATCACCATACCGGTTAGATATATATTTTGGGCAGTGAGGAGGCATATGCAAGATGTGGCAATCATTTTATTTTAAAAGTAACTTAAACTGGGTTAGACCTATTTTATATTTGCCCACTAGTAACAGCATCTGCTGTATTCTGAGGTTTTTGTGTCTTATTTTTTAAGTATTTTTTATCCCAATTTCATTCATATTGACTAGCTTTGGTCATTAGCAGCATGACACAATCCAGTATTACAGTCTGCTCATGGATGAACGTTCACCCAACATCCTGCTTAATTTATCTGTTGCCTGCCATATAATCTGCTCAGATCATGTAAGAGTGAGCAGTACCTCCTTGTTTGGTATTCCACACTTACATCAGAAAGCAAACACCTCATAGCCCCAGGATGCACAGTAGGCAGCCTTACGCTGAACCTGAACTTTCGAGTATCTTTGATGTTTCCTCTCTGGAAAAAAACCTGTTGACACGAGGGACAATTCCCCACTCTATTATACCAACTCAAAGGGGTAGCTCCATTGGTTAGAAAAATTACATTTTTAAATAAGAAAAATTAAAATCAAAATTTAAAAAAAAAACACTTTCTGTAATGTTAAGACAAAATCAAAACAAAAGATACAGTGGAACAAGAATTAGTCTTCAGCTTTATTGTCGTTAGTGTGTCATCGATTGTCATTTATCATTCTTGCTACACTTAAAAAATTCCCACTTTCTCTATAAAGGATCTCTCTCTTGGTTTACATGCACAAGTTTCATGTTGCTCATTTAGACTTCCTGAGATTTTCTTCTCAATACTATTGGTATGTATCTGTGATGGTCTCATCCAGATTTGTGCATTTGTACGCTTTTACACTTCAATGGTTTGTTTGGCTTTCCATTCATATTGTTTGAATGACCTGGCTCCTTTTCAGACACAGGAACCCTGCTGTTAACATGATACAACAAGTTTACCGTGGCTAAAATAAATATAACAGAACTGGGAATTATATACTCTATTTCTCATACAAAATGCCACCCCAAAACCACCTTTATTCCAGTCTCACTCACAGGCACATATACACAACTGCACACAATTAAGGCTTCTTACAATAAACTCAACCAAATAAATTATTTAGCTCTCAAGCACAAAGAAATTCTCCTGCCTTACCAGCTTCTCTTTGCTGATATATATATGAAAAATTTCAGGAGGTAATTACTTCTCTCTGCCTGCCTTGGCTCTTCCCATTCCAAACCACATGAACACAACAGGGGGTCACAGAGCACTAAAGAGACTCTTCAGGACTAGCCTGTAGTGACTCACCATGCCCATCGTGCTTCTCCCAAACCCAGCAGATACTTAAAGGCTGAAGGAGCTCCCACCCTTCTAAACTATTTCTTTACCTCTCTGTTCCCTAGGTACACTTGCTAGTCCTTCACTGAAGGGTAGTATTCACTCTGCTTCTTTTTAACCATTGATACTGGATAAATAAAAAAGTAAAGGAGGAGAGGGAGCGACAGAAAGATGGAAAGAAGAAAAATGTAGTCACAGACTTAAAATCTAAAACCCACCAATTCATGCTGAACTATTTTCCCCACGTTCTGAGATTTCTATATATACCTATACGCACAGAACTCGAATTCTCTTTCAAGCATGTTGCTTCAACAAACAGCATCAGAAATACTCTGGAATCAATCTGCTTTTGTAATTTTGTGCCATTGTTTCACTCTGGTCACTAATATGACCAACATATAAAATTCTGAAAAAGTTGGATAGCATAATAATATAAGAACATAATTTAACCAAGTAAAACTTTCTCATCTCAGGAAAAAAGGTTTGAAGTTGAATAGGTCTGATTTTTCTTTGATACAAGGAAGTAGATTTCCAGTGGAAGAGGCAAGCAATTTGCGATTTCGTGTTCGCCTTGCTATGCCATTTTGAGGCCTTCTCCGTATGTCAAAATGCATCAAACAATTAAACATTATCATAGATGAAATGCACATTGCTTGAAGAGTAATTATAAAAAAAGTAATAGGGATGACACTGGTATGGTTATAATGAAAAGAAAAAATACAGTTACAGTTTCTTATGAATGGAGATTTTTGGAATATACTGCTGCTTTCTTAAGAAGTAGGTTTGCTTTTAACATGACCAGAATGTAAAGACTAAGTTTCCACTAAGCTTAAAAATCCAAACTCTCAAAGACTGGAAAATGACAGTGGTAAGATTATTCTTCTGAAAAGGTTTTCTGTAGTTAAATATTTTCTGGTTTTCTGAGCAAACAAAAATCCCTAGAATTTGATCATATGGCCTCATATTGCCAAGACTGGTTATCTGCCAAGCTGGAATAATTTGTTCCACTGCAGTAATTACTACCATGCAAGCATATGAAGCAACTGATGGCAGCAGTAGGTTATCATCCTCTAGGTATGTCAGAACTAGAGCAGAATGAGGCAGAACAGGAAGGTTAAGGCAGCTGAACCCTGCTGGAAGACTCTGCAGCTGTCTCTGCCACAGAGCCCCCATGTCATGGAAGTCAGGTCATTCCAACCAGACATGGAGCAGGTGATGCCATCTGTGTTCTTCACCTCTGGTTCCAAGGCTGGCACTACACAGCCTGACTGGCAGAAAGAACAGGATCAGACACTCCTACTAACAGCAACAGAAACACTGTTTTGAACATAACCAGTTCCACATAACACTAAGTGTTGTGAACAATGTGTTTATAAACTAATGAGCCAAGAGTAATGAATCTCACTCTTCTGTGCCTCAGTTTTCCACCAGGAATGCAGCTAATGTCACATTTTACCTTATCCAGCTACTTCAAGTGCACAGGTTCTAGAGCAGTAAGCAACAAAGAGAAACCAATAAGAAATTTCAAATCAGAGGAACTGCAGTCCCCTGGATCTTCCTTCTTGCCCTTCTTGAAGATGGGAGTGACACTGGCTTTCTTCCAGTCTTCAGGAACCTCTCCCAGTAACTGTGACCCAGATACCAGGAATGGCTCCAAAACTACATCAACCAGCAACCTGAGCACTCATGGGTGCATCCTATCGGGCCCCAGAGATTTATATACATCGAGTAGGAGCTCCCTAACTCCCTTCCCACTAAGGGTGAGCCTTGCTCCGGAAGTTTATGTTGCAAACAAAGAACTTCTTCCAGATAACCATCTCTTGTGCTAATGCTGAATAAATAATACAGAATAATACACCATTAAAGATAAAACCAACGTTTGTTAGACATGTTCTCACTGTTGCAACTATACAAAGACCTGCCTTAGGGAACCAGAAGCCATTTAGCTCAGAAGACAAAATTCTGTGATAGTTTGCCATATTTCACAGCTGTATTTCATGAACAGGAGCAAGCAAGCGAAGGAAGGAAGGAAGGAAGGAAGGAAGGAAGGGAGGAAGGAAGGAAG
>VZRZ01008555.1:265765-355842 GCA_013398175.1 Climacteris rufus
AAGAAAGAAAGAAAGAAAGAAAGAAAGAAAGAAAGAAAGAAAGAAAGAAAGAAAGAAAGAAAGAAAGAAAGAAAGAAAGAAAGAAAGAAAGAAAGAAAGAAAGAAAGAAAGAAAGAAAGAAAGAAAGAAAGAAAGAAAGAAAGAAAGAAAGAAAGAAAGAAAGAAAGAAAGAAAGAAAGAAAGAAAGAAAGAAAGAAAGAAAGAAAGAAAGAAAGAAAGAAAGAAAGAAAGAAAGAAAGAAAGAAAGAAAGAAAGAAAGAAAGAAAGAAAGAAAGAAAGAAAGAAAGAAAGAAAGAAAGAAAGAAAGAAAGAAAGAAAGAAAGAAAGAAAGAAAGAAAGAAAGAAAGAAAGAAAGAAAGAAAGAAAGAAAGAAAGAAAGAAAGAAAGAAAGAAAGAAAGAAAGAAAGAAAGAAAGAAAGAAAGAAAGAAAGAAAGAAAGAAAGAAAGAAAGAAAGAAAGAAAGAAAGAAAGAAAGAAAGAAAGAAAGAAAGAAAGAAAGAAAGAAAGAAAGAAAGAAAGAAAGAAAGAAAGAAAGAAAGAAAGAAAGAAAGAAAGAAAGAAAGAAAGAAAGAAAGAAAGAAAGAAAGAAAGAAAGAAAGAAAGAAAGAAAGAAAGAAAGAAAGAAAGAGAAAGAAAGAAAGAAAGGAAGAAAGAAAGAAAGGAAGAAAGGAAGAAAGAAAGAAAGAAAGAAAAAGAAAAAAGAATACCACCATTCCTAACTTTATTTATTATATTACTGTTGTAGTTTTTGCAACTGCTGTGAATTTCATTAGGGATGAGAATCCCACTGTTCTAAGCATATATAATGCTATGGATTACTGTTAAGTCTTAAGCATGTGTCACATATTCAGTGAAAAATATACCTGCTCCAAAGAACTCACTGTGCACAGGTTAGTGGAGGAATGACAAGTGCATTCAACTGAAACTAAGAGAAAGAAAATCACATGAGAATCACAACAATATTCATTTGTCTATAGGTACAAAACTAAATAAATAGATATTAAACTACTAAAAAAACATGAGAAAATAAGGAGTTCAGGAAAAGTAAGATACATACAGTGGAAAAAATGCCTTACAAGGAATGTGAGATAGAATTCAGGGGAAAAAGGAAGGTTTGGCACATTGAATAAAGTATTTGATGGATAAATAAATATTTTTCATATATAAATTTATTTCTGCTTCACACAGACTTTTCCTCTAACAATGATGACAAATAAATGATGGGAAAACTAGGCAGTGAATATATTTTAATAAGCTTCAGATGCAGAAAGCATTCACTAGAACATTTCCCCTGCAATTCGTTCCTTTTTGCTCTTCCATGTAGTTCCTTGGTCACATATTTTAAAGGCCATTGTGACAGCCATGTTGATAGTGGCAGCTTTACATTATTATGGAAGTCAAGCCTACAGTCTCAGGAGCAAAGAGAACAGGAGTCTGCTTGCTGGCTGCAGTGCTCTCAGTCACCCCTGATACAGTGTCCATTCCGGCCTTCCTGGAAGAGGCGTTGTGACAATGGGAATTGCAGAAGTTGTGAACATAAGAACCTTAGACATTCTAGTAAGAAGAAAAGCTTAGGTAGGCCAAAACCACCAGTCTTTTCTGGTTTGTCATGATTCTGTCATTTTTTTTTTTCAGCATCTATCCCAATATTCCTTTTCTTCAGAAATAAAGATGCTTCTCCACATACTCTGTAAGCAGAATTTGCTTACTTTCTAAAGCCATTCTGCTTGTGTATTCCCACTTGCAGGCAAGAATCTGCTCAGAATTCTTTAGTGTTTTTTAGAATTCTCTGGTTTCTTGTGCTCCTTCCCAGTACCCAG
The DNA here is from genome assembly GCA_013398175.1 of Climacteris rufus. Lineage (NCBI taxonomy): Eukaryota > Metazoa > Chordata > Aves > Passeriformes > Climacteridae > Climacteris > Climacteris rufus. The sequence continues at coordinate 267,586 of VZRZ01008555.1, forward strand.
GTGTATTTTACCAATTCTTTTCATATTTTAGGAGTTATTGGTTCAAATATTCATTCTGCCCCAGCTTAAATGGAAATCATGTGAATGATATATTCTCAGGGAAACATCTGCCCTCTGCACAGTGAAGCAAAGGAAAATTTTAAAAGGATATTGAACAACATTAAAATAGACCAGAAATATGCAATTCTAATTGATGTACACTGCATATTTGAACATTGCTTAATTTTGTCTTTCCTATCTAAAGAAGAATACAGTGAAAAAGTGTATAGCTCCAGAAAGGGCAATGTATTATGAGAAGCCTATTAATATTCCTATTAGACTGTGGGAGTAATAGGTGCATTCATTCAGAGGGGAGATGGAAATGAAGACTGTGAGTGGCACATTTGTTAAAAGTAGTGAACAATGGCAATAAATTAAAAAACATTTGTGTATCTGTGCACTTCCTTCGAGGAAAAGAGTATATTCCATAATGTTGAAATAGTTTCACATTAAATTAATAGAAATTTTGAAAATAATACACCCTTAATTTTTTCATGAATTAGCATAGACCAGCAGAGCACTCAAGATGGTGGCATTACTGTGCATGCACTGCACAAGTGGAGAGCATCAGACGGCACTTGCCAGGAAAGCTGAGAGTCTGGAGAAAGACAGCAGACAAACGGCAGCCACGGGGGTGAGCACACACACAAAGTGCCATTACCATCTGGGTCCATTTAGATGTGGCTGGGTACAGACATGAACCAAATGGGAAAAGGAGTAGCAGGACAGGACACTGAAAGAGATGAAAGGAGGACCAGGCAAGGGAGAAAGAAGAAAACACAGGCATGGAGCAAAGTCAGTGCACAGAGTCCGTGCAGGATGGAAAGACGGAATGGGCACAAGAATCGTTCAGCTCCAGGCAGCAAGTGCTCAGCAACAGCTACATGAAGGTCACTGCTCTGGCTGCTTTGCAGCTGTTTCTAATGCCAGCAGCCTCTGCCTCTCCTCAGCCCTCCCCATGGCCAGTTTAGGGAGGGCACTGGTTTTGGGGCACCACCTGGGTCCCAGAATCTCCACAGTAAAATGGCCTCACGGGGACACATCCGGGCACAGGCAGCACCATGGCAGAGGTGAACATCCTGCAGCAACACTCCCTGACTTCCATTCTGCATGTAAATCCTATACAGGGCTTATACTCCTCCAGTTAATCTCTGTAGGTTACTGCAGTGAGACAAAGGAATTTTAACAGGCAAAATGGACTACAGTTTAATGTGACAGTGAAAAATGTAATGTCAAGTGATAGTAACTACCACAGCTGTCCCTATGTTATTTTTAAATAATTCACAAATATTGCAGATAAAAGTGTGAAGGAGATATTTTGATATACTAAAAAAAATACAGGCTTTTTTTTTCCCCCTGTAAATGCTTTATTCCCAAACATTAATCGGTAAGAGGACAATGTCCAAGAGTGATTGCTAGAGTGCTTTACACATTAGTCTGGACATTTATAATGACTCCTACAAGTTTGGGTTGTTTTGCAAAGTCAAAATGAAGTTTCACTAATGATCAGGGGAACCCGCAAAGCCCATCCCTATGTTTGGCAGATGTTAAAGTAAGTGCTTTATTTGTTCTATACCATCTTCATCTTCCAGCATGAGTTATTAAATCTTCTTTTCTATTTGTATTCCTCTTGTACATCAACAAAATGTTGATCACTGCATATAGTAAAATACAATTTTTTCATCAGAGTATTAGACTCCAAGCACACTGCCTATGCACAGGATAAGGGAATTTGCATTCAATAACTCTAATATCCTGAGTTCCTGCAGGTAGTATATTAAGTCACCATCATAAAGAAAGGTACTTTGGTTTCCTTCATAGCAGTCAGCCATACTTCACAAGCTTAAATTTTATTTAAATTGCAAGTAACTCGAACAATGAAACTGCAAACAAGCCTAGTTGGTGATTCCCCCTTTTTTTATTGGTCTTCTCCCATTAATATGTATATAACAGAGGAGAGGAGAAATCTGGGCAGAAAGCAGTAAAAGGGTTTTTAACTAACATACTTGGATTCTGGAACCATTATGAATGTTCTCCCATAAGATTACATATCCGGTTATGAAGACCCATTAGCCTTTGTACTAAGTGGTCTAGGTCCAATGGCAAACAATGTGGTGGGAAGGAATCCTGGAAATACCCTCTGACACATTACAGCCAATATGTCATTTAAGCTGCTTATCTGAAATCCATACTGCGGATCTGATGGAGGGATTTAGGACCAGAGAAGACATGAGAATGCAGAAGCAAACTGACAACCAACCAATTTCTACTACTTTTAAGCACAGCCAAGGAAGGGGCTGAAGTTCAGAATCTTTAAGAAAGAAAACACAGGACTAAGAATAGGTTGATCAATATTAAATGACATGCTGTTTGGTCTGTTGGATGAATCTTTTTCTTTAGATCACAACAGAAAAACTTAATTCCTAACTTTTTTCTTTGAATACATAGCAGTGATCTGTATGCACAAGCCATGCAGCAGGACCACATCTTGAATGTCACATTACACGGACAGACAAAAAGCTGTGATTTTGTCCTATAGAAGTTCCTGGGAGAGAAGTGGGTCAAAACCTAGCAGTAGTCCTTTGCATGGAGAGCCCTGTGTGATCCAGACACTTACTTCAGATCACATTTTACAGCACTGCAAATTGTAACCTGTTCTCAAACCACTGATGAAAAAGTGGAAACACCATGCTCTTCTGCATAGTTTGGAACACTTTCCTCATGTATAACCACCTATCTTTACTTTTTGAGGTGGGTCTTCAAATAGAGAAAGCAATATTTAAAGAAATTAAAAAATACTAATTTTTGTTTGTCTACAAACACTGGACAAGCTAACAAAATATGAAGAAAACTACCGAAAAACTTCTGTTTGATCTGATTGTTCTGATGTCATGTGGCAATTCTCCTTGGTACTCTGGAATAAAATTGTGACTAGTGTATGCCAGATTCGCATTGTAGAAAACAACGTATTATACTAAACCAAAGATATTTAGGAAATAAAAAAGCTAAAAAAGTTTCTGGACTTTCTGAACACACTATAACATAGGTATGACAAATGTTCTATATAAGTATCAAGACACATCTAACAATAGAAATTATGTATTTTAACAAAAATTACAATGGTATAAATACCTCCTCTTCTCCACTGCTATGATCACAAGGCCATAGCCATCTATGCCTTGCCTAAGAATAAGCACTACCATGAGAGAACCAGTGACATATCAGACTTTATGAACTATGTGTAACACATTAGGCAGAAAGTAAGTGTACCCCAGGTTAGCACAACAGAGATGCATAACTCGTACTGAGTGTCACACTCAGGGCATTCCCTAAGTGACCTCTCTGACTTCTGATCTCATTCAAGACTAGCATAATTAACATGGATTTGCCCTTCTCCTCTATGACTTACAGTTAAGAAAAATATATGTCATTGGTCATTGAGGAAAGCACTTTAAGAGGAAAGTCCAAAATGCCTTAGAGCCTAGAGAGCAAAAAAACCAGACACTGAAAATATTGCCCTAACTACTTTAGAAATGAAAGTCGCTTTATTATATAATAACCAAAGGCTAAGTCTCTGACTTTTCTTTTTAAATTACCCCAAATTAACATGTGTTAATATGGAATATCAAAATCAAAAGATAGACCAAGGATATCAAACCTGCAGCCAAAAGACATGAAGGATCAACGGACTTTTCACAACACTCCACAAGTTCTAGAACTTTTCTTGTGCTTTTTTTCCTTGCTTCTTGGATTCAAATAATACAAACTTCCTGCTCAGAATACAACTCAGAGCTGATGGTAAATCCCACGTCTGAGTGGCTCTAGAAACCATCCCCGGTTCTCAGTGGCTCCTGGCAGCAGCAGCTTTTTGTGTGTCTGGCTGCAGCACAGTTCTTCTCACTTTGATACAGGTCATTAGGCCAAGTCTTCTGCTGGAACTATCACTGAAATGGCAGCCCCCAGGAATTATGCTGCTGCCAAATTCAGATCAAGGGAGTGAAAAAATACATTTTCAGATGTCTTAAAAAGCTTATTTTCAACTCCTTGTTCAAATATAGATTCTCATTATGGCCAGGATCCTGCACCCTGATTGTGTTGAGACAGAATCCAATGACAGGATTTCAGCCTAAATTCATTTTTCTGCAGGCACTCAGTATTTCCTCTGAATAACCCTGAGATAATAACACTTTGTGTGCATATTTCACATTTTGTCTGAGGAATTCAAAAGGGTATTATAAACAACCAGGGACACATCCTGCTCTCTCTGCAGTAGTCAGAAAGCCTCCCCAGCTGAACATCTCCTAACACACAGAGTAAAGAGGGCACTAATCTGTGGAGTGAGGCACTCGGTGTGACCCTGCACAATGAAATGGAAAACAGAAACCCATGTCAATAAAACAGAAGCTGTGGGCGTTCAGGCCATTTCGGATCTATGGAATAAGCTGCCAACCTCTTTTAATGAAAATTATTCATTTAGCCACCTAGCCCTCCTTCTGAACTTGTCTATGCACACCCAGGACTGTAACAGACCCCAGCTCTTCTGCCCATGCTCTAACCTGGCCAAACATAAAGCAGGTTTGGTCCAGGTTTAATTAGCTCAGGCAGGAGATTGTGCTAACAAAGCCCTAAGAGTTGTGGGGCAGACCTGGCTCACATCCACTCAGTCTTGACAGCAAGCAGAGCAAGCCTCACCATACAGGCTGGTACTTGCTCTCAGCATGCAAAATGGATTCACCATCTAAGGACTACATAGAAATTACACATTTGTTATGTAGATTAAAAAAACAGAATCGTGATATTAAAAGAAAAGCCAGTGCTGACAGTGACAGACCTGAGCCTGCATTCCAGTATATGAATACTGCTCTGAGAATGGATACTTGCTAATAATGACCACCACAGTCTAATAACTCATAAACACCTGAAATCTGGGACCATTTTCTTCTCCTTATGAAGACCTACAGAAATATCTCCCTTCCACAGAGATGCTGGTTTCTGCACTGTTACATGTGACTTCCAAGTACTAAGGTGGGAACAGCAGATAGATTTACAAGGTTTCCTTGTGTGCGCCTGTCAGCAGAGAAAGAATTCATTTTTGTAGCCTGTACAACTCCTGGTTGGCTTACTCAATGCCTACAGCTTAGTGCTGCATAAAAGTTGTGCTCCTAATTGCCTTCCCATTTCAGCTAATTCTTTGCTGCATGAGCTAACTGGGTGTGGAGCCAATATTCACGGCTTCCAGGGTTTTACATGACTTTTCATGCTTTGGAGCTACAAACTATCCTTTAATTGAATTAAACACTTATATGTCCTCATAAATGTGGAAAGAATACACCCTCTCCACTAAGAAACAGGAACAGATATTGATTGATCTGTAAGCTAGAAATTTCCTTATAGTTTAGTAGTAATACCTATAATATTTTTTTTGTTGTTAGTTGTTTTTTTTATTATTTTTTCAGAGATTTTGAATAGTAACTCTTATGCAGTTTTTAAATATACAAATTAACTGATTTTCCATGCTTTTCATTAAATATCCATTTAGAGAGTAATGTGCAGATTTCTAAAGATGCCATTTGGGTTTATGACAGTTACTGTATTACAAGACCAGTGTGGTAACACAAACTTACAGTGGTAATTATGTATTGAGTATGTAGGTCGTCCTGTTACTTACTGTTACTTAAAACTAAAGCAAGGTTGGTCCTTCCTTTCAGTGCTGCTGTATGGAGTTTGTAACACAGCCAAGAACTTCATCCCAAGAAGAGATAACAAGGATGTGGATATGCACACACAAGCACACACAAGAACACACAAGCAGGGATCACATGAATAAATAAAGCACAGTGGATATAATTTCATTTTTCTTTCCATTATTTTTCACATCATTATTCTTTGTTAGGAGAAAAAATAATAAAACAAATGAAAAGTAAAAATTCTGCAGAGGATCTCATAAAATTTCACATCAGCACAAAAATATTATAAAGTAAAGCAAGAGAGGTAGGGGAATAAGGGGTAAGCTAATGGGACTTGTAAGCACTAAATGTATAAAAAAATCTATGTGATGCATTAAAGTCAGCCTGAATTATTACGAGAAACTCCCTTTGTGTCCCCAGGTGCTTTACAATGTCTGTGTAGTCCATATCAGAAGTTCTGGATGCTTTGTGCTAGAACCACAGTCGTTGATGAAGCACAAATTTAAGACGACAGGTAAAAGAGGTCTATGTGACTAGGGATTGATAATGGTCCACTGGGCTGTCCACCTTTATGTTACTAGTTCAAATCCAACCCATTTAAAGTAACAGAAGTTGGTGAGGTCTGAGAGCTGTTCAGTGGCCCATGTGAAACAAATGCAATGATTTCGATCAGCACCCTGGCGACTGGCAGTCAAACCACAACTCCTCCTCCTGCCTATTTTTCAGGGTGACTCTTTATACTTCAACAAAGAGGCGGAAAAAAAAGCCCTAGGAATAGTGTCTACCTTCTCTGCAAGCAGTAAATACCATAAGCTTAAGGGCATTCACATTTATTACAGAACAGCAATTTATATTGCAGCAGCACCAGCGGACCTTGACTGCTATCAGTATGAGCTATGACCATAGGAAAAGAGACAACTCCCTCTTCAAAAAGACAGGTAATATGCTTATGAGAAAGGACAGAAGAACAAATCAACTCTATGGATCATATTTATTCTTAATTGCAATTCTCTGCCCCAGCCATGCTACACTGAAGAAAGGTTTTCAGAACAGCACTCTTTCAACCTCTACAGTTTCAATAGACTACTTCATGCTTAGAATAAATGTATCAGCAAGTGATTTTAAAAGCATAGTTATACACCCAGGGCATTTGTTTACATCACTAGTATTATTATATGATATATATATATATATATGTACACACATATATATCAATAAAAATAGATTCTACTACAGATTTGAAATATTTTCTCAAGACTATTTAAAGCCTTGAAAATAGTCTTTATTAATGGTAATTTCAGGTTCTGTCTCTTTTAGAGTGCAACAGGATTTTGGCTATGCTGCTTTGCATTAGCACACCAGATAACTTGCAGATCACCACAGCCACATCTGATCACTTTTAGTCTGAAAAAGACAAAAACTTCAATGCCAGATCAGGAAACAACACTCAAATCAAAGGAAGACACAGAGAATATTTCTAAAGAAAAAAGGCTACTAAAGGTCACATACAGTACAGCTAAAGAGACAGTCCCATAAAAAAAATCTGATGAAAAAAAGACAATAATTTGGAGGCTTTTAAAACTTAAAGCAAAATAAGTGTCCATTTATTTAAAATTCTTGGTTTGCTTTGTAAAAAATTTATCACTCAGTTCATACTGCCCTTGTCATTACCCATGTGTTTTGGGGCATTTTTACAGAAAAAAAAAATTAAATACTTCAAAATTTTGTTAGGGGAATTTAAATATTTATTTTCATTGTGTTCTCATCTCAGTTCTCAGATGCTTTTTGAAATTAAAAGCTTTTCAAAATAAAAACCGTTTGGAGACTGAATTCATGATCCTGCTCTTTACCCTGCCTCTGTCTTGTCTCTCTGACAGCCAACTGTCTGTCCCAGGGATCAATACACATATGCTTAGATCATGACACAATTAAATTTGTTCTGAGCAGTTATATTTCAGCACCTATGTGGACTTCTGAGCTTGGAAAAATTTTGCATTTTCTACTACCTTACTGGCATAAATGTTGACTTTGGTAAGCTTATTTTTCAGCCTCAGAAGCATATTTAATCTCATTATAAAGAGCAACAACATCAGGTGAACAGCACAAAAATTTTCAGGATCCTGTTCGCCTTATGAGGAAAGCAAATTTTTATTGTAGATTTACTATGGCAACATGAATCCAAATTTAAAGCATTGATTAGTATCTGTGAAAATACAAAAACCCAAAGGAAGAGATCCCTCCTTACTTTCCCCTGTTGTGCAACTACATATGGTAACAGGAAGCTAAATTCAGAGATAACAGAAATGATGGATAAACAAAGCAGTAACACACAATTTTACTTGCTGAGTGCAGCAGAAAGACAGGATGCAGTTAAAAAATAAAACTCAGTGAAATTTAAGACCTAACGAACTGGACTTCCTGACATGAGTTTGCCTACTGCAACTTTTCCACCTGTTACCCCAATCTCTTACATAAATTGACCCATATTCAAACATACTTGAACGACACACAGTTTACACACTCATATATATTATTTGCATATATTAAACATTGTCAAAGATTTCTAGGTAAAAGCTGCATGGACATTGTGCCAGGTCCTTAGAATGTATATTGCAATACACAGTGTAGATACACCCTAAGAGACTTTCAACAGATTTACTGGCATGAGATTAAGAACCACATCTTAGTATGTTATGAAGAAAGGAATCGGTGACATTTATACACAACCTTGATAGGAGAATCTGAAGAGGCCTGAATGAAAAGTACAATCTGTATCAGTGACCTGTCAGAAAAGATGGGAGCTAAGAAAACAAACAGCAACGAGAAACTAAGAGGGAAGCCCTTTTTTCATAGTGCCCATCTTGAGCTGTTATTATAATATCGGGAGTACAGATATAAATCTGGGTCAGCAGCACAGACATGTCGATTACATTTATTTGTGGATAGGACTGTAGAGGTGATGTGTAAAACGAGAGGAGAGATAGATCAAAACTAAAAATCCTTAGGATTTTGGCAGAAGTCAGATCAGGAAGGTTCGAAGAATGAATGAAAGGATTAGGGAGAAAACAAGAATGGAGCCAAAGATACAAACTATGATGAGATTTAAAGAGATCAAAACTGACAGTGTGAGAGGAGGAGGAAGAATTGGCCAAGATAGAATCATTAGGCAATTTTGTGAGAGTGGTTTCAGCTAACAAGAAGGTCAGAAGCCAATCTGAACGAGTTTACCATAGGACTGGAGATCACATACTTCGAACACAACAGAACGTGAGTGCATAAAGAGCACAAGCGATCATGGAGTAATGATGGGAAGTGACAGAGAGGTAAATAGAGTCAGGAGAGCTTTTTAAGGATTGGGAATGTTAATAAACACTAATATACTCTTAAATTAAGAGAAAAACGAGAAAGTGACAGCAAATGTAATAGAGGTAAGAAAATATGGTAAAAAAGGGATAACTATGGAAAAAAAGAAGAGTTAGAGAAGAACAGATGAGAAGCATCTACATCTGCATCAAAAGACCAGTAGAACAGTATAATATCTAGCTGGTTGTACAAAAAAAGTACCAAAAAAGTCACAACGAGGGTGGAATAGGGTAGACAGAAAGACGGAGCCTGTGGAATCTAGAACCTCCATCCTTGGAGACACTGAAAGCAGTAGGAAGCTCCAAGCAATCTGATCTGCCTTGGAAGCTGGCTCTGCTTTGAGAATGAGGCTGGATTAGATGACCTTCAGAACTCTGATTCAGCCTGTGTGATCCTGTGTAAGAAGTACAGAAGAGGGGTAGATATGAAGAGATGGAATAATCACTTCACAGTTTGTGTGTGAAGAAGTCATCAGTTTTCATATAGCCTGATGTACAATATGGGCCCTTAGAAGGTACTTTCACATCCAAAAGCACAGTAAGTATCTAGTGGTGTTTCCAGCAGTGCTTATATATAAGCCTCAGCAATGGAGGTGAGATTGCCTACATATGCAGCTTAGCAGTCTGGCCCTTTGTAAAATCCCAGTCAATACTATACATGTCTTAAAGTACTTTGTGAATCACCTTTGAAATCTGACCTCGAGATATGAAGATATGTGGAACCAAAATGAAAACTAAAGGAAACTGATGGGAAATCTAGACATAATAAAAATTTAATAGCTATATTTCCTATAAAATTCTCCCTATTCATGCTTTAATGCTCAGTAATTAGTAAGGGAAATATAAATCAGTTAGAATCCTTTTATCATAGTTGAAAACAATATATTTCTGGCCATCTCTGCTCTTTCAAGTATAATAGATTTTTTTAATGAATATGAAACATTCTTAAGTTAATGACCGCAACCAAAAGTTCAGAGTCTTCTGCATCTCTGGAAAAGACTAAATAGGCTAACAATATGGGATGTGGACAAGTCTTTCATCAGGATTAGATTCACTCAATATTTGACATCAGAGGCATGTACCATGGGCCATGTGAGTAGAGGAAAAATAACAGACTGTATCAGGGTTTTGGAAGATTATGAGAAAGGAAGCATGACAGAAATGTCAGGAGTGTGCTGTAAGAGCACGTTGGATTTCCAGGTTACTTAACACTTATTAACACCTTCTTCCAAGGAAAGAACAGATGCAGGAAAAGACCTGCATTTCTAAAGACACTTTTGGTACTAGATTATACCTTACATATCTGTGCTGCCAACCAAAATATGTTATAAAGTTTCAATGTCAAATGGCTAAAAGTATAAATCAGAGACCCAGATTCCTGACTATGCAGAAGAGAGTAAAGATCACAACTTCAGTGTAGAACCTTTTGCAGCAGCATTCATAGAGTTAAGAGCAATTTAGGGGCCGCTCTAATCTTTTCTAGGTGCTCGCAGCTGTCACAGGATTATTGTTCCTAGGTCATAAAATTAGTATATTCCCTACCAATTATTAACACCAGGTAAATGCAGGAGAAATCGTGATGGAAGCATATCTCGTTGGAATATAATGTGCTCTTTTTGTAAACTGAAAGATCAAGTTCTTTCAAATTAAACATTAAAAAAAAAAAGCAACTACCATTTCTAATCTTTAGGAACCACTGACAGAGTTTTATTGCAAGTTTACAGCAAGTTTTACTGCTGAATATTCAAAAATATGTATTTCTCAGGCATATCTTTTAAAATAAAAAGATCTCTAAGCAACAATAACACCAAGAAAACTAAGTGGCACATGATCTTAATCAAATTGGCAAGCATAGGTGGGGTAAAATACTCTCTTACATGTTCTGTATCAACACAATCAAAGCTGCTTATTTAGGTAACAAAAAGTTGATTTTCTGATGTTAGTATCTCCTGCCTTTAACAGCTCAAGAATCAGTGTGTGACTCCAGTTGTACAATGAGCTTCTCACCAAACCAAGCTAAATAAAGAATATTTGCTTTTCAAAGGTTTATCTAACTACATAGAATCACTCAGGTTAAAGAAGACGTTTAAAAATCATCAAGTCCAACATTAATCCAGCACTGTCAAGTCCACCACTAAACCACATCCCTAAATCCCTCATCTACATGTCTTTTAAATACCTCCAGGAATGCTGACTCAGCCACTTCCTTTGGAGGCCAACTAAGGGAAAAGAGAAAGGCAGGTAATGCATGAAAAATACTTTCAGTAGAACACAAAGTTTCTGATTGAGGATAAACTCTATTTGTATCAATGTGTATTTCATTTTACATTCCCCAATTTTAGCTTGGTTTGTGCTCCAGTACTCATTATGTATCACTCAAACAGAAACAAAACAGATAATAATCTTGCATATCATTATGGAGTGTAAACTCAGTTATAATGGACAAAGCCCCAAGCATGCTAAAGCTTCTCCGAAAACTGGAAATAGATTTCTGTCTTTTACTTTTTAGGAAATTAAAGGAAAGAGCATTCTGATCGTAGATATCCTTGGCACTGATAAAAAGAGTAGTCACTGAGGGACTACTCACATGAGTAAGGTTGTAGAATAAGGCTCAACATTCTTAATTTTAAAAAATCACTTTCCAGATTCAGACCAAATGAGCAGAAATTTTGGCCTGTTTTTTATTACAAATGTAAAAGCATGAACTCAAACATGTTTGTCAGGACAAAAATTATTCTGTAAAGGAGTATTTCTATTTCATATTGTGCCATGTGTGAAGTCCTGCATTTGACACGCAGGTTTGTACTAACCAAGTGGAAGGACAGCACTTACCAAATCCAGGAAAATTCATTACTTTTCTACACTGATCGTATTCCTGGTTCACAGTTACATTTTAAGCCATGATTTGGCAAGAAATACAGCCAGCATGAGACTTTGTCCCATTTTCCTGTACTGTATATGAAGGAGATTGACTTTGCGTGTCTTGAGTCTACTTTGTTTAGAGAAAACAGTTTCGTCTTGGTTGCTATTTTTCTGAGGACTCATTTTCTTGACTGCCAGCTCACAACAGCTGGGATCTCCAAAACTCCAATTTCCTGGAGACAGAAGGGATCAATGCTGCTTTTCCTTGTTGTCCAGTGTTACCTAGAATGGATAGGCCTTTAGCTGTACAAAATTGTTCTGAGCTACCTCTACAAAGTGCTCTGAGATATTCATCATGCCATGTTAGTCAATATTTAAGACCAGTGTGAATTGGGAACTGCTCAATGTGCTTAAAGTTGAGTGAGGTGGTGGTGGCTGTCAAGGTTATAATTGATCTGGGCTTTACACACTTTTAGTCTTAACTCTTCATAGGAAAATCAGTGAACTTTGACAGCACATAAACCTACATCATTACCCTTTGTGCGAGCTGGAATCTGGCCATGCTTTTTCATGCAGGTCTTGCAGCAAGTCAATTCCACAGAGACTAAATTCTGCTGTTTGAACAATTCATCCCCAGAAGACAGCTAGGTCTTCCTGTAGCAGAATGAACTTGGCAATAATTTTAGAACGTCTCAGCGCAGCCAGCTATGGAATGTGTCCCAAAATACACACACCTGAGCAACAAAGCAGTGAGAATACAGCAGTTATCAACAGAGGTCACATTTGCCTTGGGTACACCAACTATGAACAGAAACAGGACAGCATAAAGCATAATGAGTACAGGCATGGTCAGTACCCAGCTCAGTTCCTCTCTGTGACAGCTAAGCTCTTCCTAACCCCACAAATAAGTCCTCCTGAGTTAAGAACATGCCATTCAGATCAAAGAGCTACTTCACACAACTCAGAGACTCCTGCTGTGAAAACAGATGTACATTCTTTCTTCTCTATAGAGCTATAGTTATATATTTGAACCATATTTGACTGTTATTTCCATTCATCTTCTCATTGGTACATGCACTCCCAATGCCCCACCACCTTCATGCAGCCCAGAAGTCCCTTTACACTGACTTGGGGCAGACAGTTCAAAGGAGAAGGAAGTTAATGTGTGTAACATGCAAATTAAAAGTGTAAGGTCAAGACAGAGGGAATCCTGGAGGAACAGGAGCAATGTTGAAATATGAGCAGTAGTGAGGAGCTGTGAGAAGCTCAAAGGTAATATAAACCATGAAAGCATGAGCACTAATTGAGGGGAGGGGCAGATAATAAAACAATAAGGAGAACCATGCAAACAAAGGATGATTTAGAAAAATTCAGTTGTTTTAGGTTTAAAACTTCCCAATCCATCTATGATAGTTCTCATATGAGACATACTATCAGTATTACAGTACTCAGCCAAGCCATAATACTACACTAGGTTGAGCATAACTAATTTTCCCTTATTTCTATGGCCCTGTGAAGCAATTATTTTAATATCTGTGAGAGAGTGCTATTCCCATTTTATTGATAAGGAACTGTGTCACAGAGACGCAAGAGCAGACAGAAGATGTGAGCAAGGCAGGGAACCAAGAACAGATCTCCCATACTTATTCTAATAAATCTAAACACCATTATTGTCTTGCCCCAAATCCAACATCCTTGCCCTCACTTAAAATATTCCCCACAGACTCCATTATGAAGTTTAGGTTGTTCTGTCATCTTTTTTTTCCCAGATCTTTTATTGATCATGTGCTCTTCCGATTTTTTTTGCTGGGAAAAGAATAAGGCATCAAGATGACAAAGCAAAGTGTAATGGAGTGAAAGAGCCAGAGGCTGTGGAAGAAGAAGAGAGCAGTATTGTAAGGCTTCCAAGTTCCAAGAAACTGTGCATTTTGAAAGCATGGAAATTAAATACAATAATTAAACAATGCAAAGTGAGTATTTCCCAGTCCTACCTTGTTTCATTTCACATGATACCACTTTTCACAAGAAGATATTAGCTCAGTCCCTCTCGGAGATGGTTAGAAATTCTACCAATTTTTCAAAACAACTTATGGAGGACAGAAATAAATCCACCATTATCTGATACTTTAAATTCAAGATCAAACAAGAAGTAGGCCTTATTCAGCTATGGAATGATTCAAGTGTATGCAGATAAAATTATCCAGCCTGTGTTAAGCAAGATATGACACTAGATAAATCAGTGATCCCTTCTACATTCAAATCTTATACAAGTGTGCAGTGAGTAAACGGAATAATTTCTGGCACTGTACAAATTAATATTGCAGCATTTTTCTGCATTGGCTCTGTCCAAGTTATTGCATTGAATTAACATTCTGCTGACTGGTGAAGAGATTAACTTGCCCAGTTGTTACTGAGATGTGTCAAGAGGTGCATCTACAGATGTCAAGTCAAGTAACCAGCAGGTTTAATTTCAGTGCTGAATTCTAGAGTTGCACCCATGCAACATCCCAAAAGTCTGGTTTCATCTAGCAGAAACTGTATGGATTTAAGATTGAAGATCAGATAAAGTTGACCAGCAATGAAGGAAAAAAAAAAAGGAGAAAAGCCTAAGTAGAAGCAGATGTGATATATATCCAGCAGGACAAGAGAAGTTTGCCTGGACTATGCTCAGGTCTTGAGTATCAGCCATGCGTGCATTGCTTCTGTCTCCTATATTTAGATTTAAGTCCAAATTTTGAGCAGAGAAATGAAGCTCATGCAACGTTGTTCTAGAGTGAGCAGAGGCTCTGCTCTTGAATTTGCAATGACATTTACAAATATGAAGAGAGTTCTATCAGTTCCCTACCGTCCAAAGGAAAATGAAGTAACAGGGAGGAAAAAGAGGAAGAGTCAACATTTCATAGCAGTATTTGCAACGGGAGTGCAAAGAAACAAATGAGAGATGACTGGAGGCACAAAAACTGAAAACACAGCTTGACAATGGAGTTCTGGCTGGAGAGCCAGTGGGAATGAGAAAGATGTACACGAGCTTGGGATCCAACCCTGGAGGAATGAGGGATGAAGATGTACAGACAACTGAGTGTAGGAAGGTACTGAAGACAGGAGGTAAAGAACAAATACTTAGACTATGCTTACAGCAAAAAAAAAACCAAAAAACAATGTGGGACAACAAGCCAGTAGGGCAGTGGGAAAAAGAATTGTTCCCCTAAGGACACAGAACTGAGTTATATTCAGTTATAACAAATAGTGAATAGAGGTAGGAAAGGTCACTGAGAACTGAGCAGGTAATCAATAATTACTGAACCCCCCTTTCGGGTCTTCTGGGAACCAAACTGCAGTTTCCCATGATTCCAGTGCCATCAGTAAGTATCTGTGGAGTCTGATGGTAGTGAAAATAGGTGTCTTGCATCTTATTCCTTCAGCAGCAGTTTTCACAGAATATTATTCCATGCAACTTGTTTAATGGAAGAATGGTACAACATGGTGTGAGGGATTTTAAGGTTCTAAGCATCTCACAATTCAGAGATGGATTGAGATATTCTCACGAGTTTCTATTTTCAAAATGGTAAGTGCATACTCTTGATCTTTTTGACTATCTCTCTATTTCAGTCTCTATTTTTCACACAGACACATTTTCAAAAGAACTTTTTTAACATGACCAAATCCAGAACAAAATGCCAAAAGTGCCAGGTTGCCTATATAACCAAGTTTTCCCTCATCTGGTAAATGGGCATGGAGACTAATGGTGTGACTCATACCTATTATTCCCAGAACACACCTGCCTCATACAATGCAGAAGAAGGCCTTGCTGCAAAGATGAATCAGAACTGTGTACTGAAGATGGTTCATTTGGTAAAGAATTATGAAGAAATGCACTAAAAAATGGGACAGCATTGCAAGAAAAGCAAGAACAGTTAAAGTAATTGCATGTTGGCCTAGAAAATAGGATTTTATCTTTTCTTGACATAAAGTTTCCATTATAGTAATTTAAACCAGCTTTTTTATAGGTGGTCACTGAAAGTATATTCGTCATCTTCCATGTGATTCACTGAGATGAGGCATTTGAATTTGCAAAAGTAATGAATGTTCAGAGACATAGCTGGGAACGGGAAGACCTGAGTTGGAAAAGCTCCATGTGACAGTAACAAGTCAAGGCTTTTGGACCTCAGCAACTCAGGATGGTCCTGTAGATTAGTGGCACCTTTGAAAACAATACTCTGGGCCATGGTTCCCCAGCCATAAAATGGAAATCATACTGTCTTCTAATCCCAGAGCCCTGCAGTAAAGCTAATTTAATGTTTGCTCATCACTTAGGCACTATAATGATCATAGGAACATCCCAAAAGGAAATTAATAATAATTAATAAGTATGTCTCCAGAGCAGGGCTCTGGTAAACAAGGTATTCTCTAGTAAACAAGGTATGGGACCACACACTGAACAATGTCATGAAAACAAAATATGGAACAGCTGCTCATTAAGTGACTATCATATATTCTGTGAACTGAATGAGGAAAGGATTTTGTAAGAAAAAACAATATGTGATCATGTAATTAAAGAAGTCTTCACAATGCATATGCATGGGGGAGATTAAATTAACTTGCCTTAACAAAGTTAATTCTGCCACGTATTAGCTTCAGAGTGCTTGGACTCTTTAATGTAGATTTTCCACACACAATATGAAATAACAGAAGATCCTGCTGAGATCTGATTAAAGGACATATATTAGCCATCTGTATTTTATTATTTATCCAGTTCAAAACAGAATTTACTTTTGACTATTGGAAATGTAATTCTGGAATGAGTTACAACAACTGGAATACAGGAATGACTATTTCACTACCAATTATTCTATTTCAATTTTCTAGTGAAAGTTTGGATTTTAACCAAAAGCTTCCTTTAGTATCATAAATGGCAAAAGAAGCAGGTTAGAGACCATCTTCTGTGTAATATGCTACAACACAGTAGTTCCTACTGCCTACCGTTGTCACTTATATTAATTAAAGAACATGAGTTCAAGACAAAATTTGTGACTGATTCTCACAAGTAAAGAGTACATTCAACTTCCATTAACTTCAAGAGATGTGGAGCCAACACAGTTATTTTTATCAGTTCTGTTCAAATACATACAAGTGTAAGCCAAATCAAACCTTTGCCTCCGTTTTTTCATATGGATATGACCTCTTGTTTGTGAAAACCACAGGTTCTTTGTGTGCATATTGGTAGATATAGATATATATATATCTGTATATCTATCTGATCAATTAAGAGGCTCTCATTTGACATATTCTGTCCTTTAAGAATGACTATGCCTCTTATACCAGCATATTTAATCAGAGATCATATTTTGCTGTATGAGTTCATTCTTTATTTTCTCTTGCACTCAAAGATATGACCCATCACATTTGTAACATATGGCTACATATTTAAGGCAGAACCTTAGTCTGAAAAGATGCTTCCTGGTTTTGTTTCTGTGTGCACTGCCTGGCTTCCTAGGACTCAGTTATGTTTCTTGTTGATGAACAGACAGACTGCATAGAGGATTTTGTTTTTCTAATTTCATGTATAAAGAACACAGAGCCAGTTCAGTGGGTACTTCAGAACATGCACTGTACACACATGTTCATAAACCTCAGAAGTTTAAGATCCTGCCACTCCTGCATAATTTATTATACCTTACATCTTAAATTTTGGATTTCTTGGCTTTGCATTCATAAACAAATTTAAGATAAAGTGTTTGTTACTATGAAAGTAGTTTTTCACCCTGAAAATTTTAACATGTGGGCACTTCTTTGGATGTCTACAAACTACAGCAATCATCATCCCTCTGTCATAATTGTCAAATTGTAGCAATCATAATTCCTCTCTCTCAGCTGCAGATCTCATTGATTACTCATGACGGAAGGAGAGGGACAGGAACCAATCTTTTCTCTCTGGTGACCGGTGACGGGACTCAAGAGAATGGTATGGACCTGTGCCAGCGGAGATTTAGGTTCTGGAATATTGGAACAGGCACTGGAACAGGGTCCCCAGAAAAATGATCACAGCCCCAAGTCTGACAGAAATCAATAAATATTTGGACAATACTCTCTGGCACATGGTCTGACTCTTGGGGATGGTCCTGTGCAGGGCCAGGAACTGGACTTTGATGATCTTTGTGAGTCCCTTTCAAAAGAGAATATTCTATGATTCTATGATAATTACTATCCCTTATCTTTTAGAAACTTTTAGATATCTTACACAATGTACAATCAGCAGCAGATATGGAAAGGTCTACAATAGCAGAAGGATTTCAAAATTAAATATAGTATTTTAAATGCAAATAAAATTTCTCACCTGCTTTTGAGCTTTGTATCAATATCAGACATGTATTTTATTGCATTGATCTTATTTTACACACCAAACACAGAGTACCAACTACTTACATGTTTCTTACAATTTCACAGAGCATTTTTCAAGTTCAAGCTCACTTAACACAGTCCTGGTATTGCTGTTTTCAAAGTTAAATGCAACTCCTTGTTGCGGTGCCTCTGGGCGTGGCTTACAACCGGGCCGGGGCCACGGAGGACGGTCCTTTACCCCCCCACGCGATGCAGCTGGGGTGGCACAGCCCCGGGTTGTCAGGGGGGCTCCCCGGGTGCAGCGGCGGGGGCTGTGCCCGCCCAGGGGGACAGCTCATTGGTTCCTGTGCCAGGTGTGGACAACCGACTCACTGGCCAGTGCCCCTGTCAATCATTTAATCCTCCACAGTGATTGGTTCTACCGACTGCCCTTCCCTCGCCTCCGTCCTATAACACGCCCTGACCTCCATTTTGACTTGTCTTTACCGCACTCCATCCCAGTAATAAAATCCTGCTGGCAATAAGCGGAAAAGAACCCTTTCTCGTCTCTTTACTTCCCTGCATAAATTAAACCACTCTGCGTGAACTAAGCCTGGACTCTGNTAACTGCTTAAAATGGCCATTTGGATTTTACTTGATCTATAGCAAGTAGTTTTCAGGCTGACTAAACAAATATGTTCCATAGCTATGAGTTTACTTTCACCTTTAACAGTAAGGTCACAGAATCATAGAAAGGCTTGGTTTGGAAGTGACCTTAGAGATCATCTCATTCAAACCCCCTGCCATGGTTGCCACCCACTAGACCAGGTTACTCAGAGCCTTATCCAACCTGGCCTTGAACACTTCCAGGGATGGGGCATCCACAACTTCTCTGAGCAACCTGTTAAGTGATATAGTGATTTTACATAAAGTAATTTTATAACACTTCCACTTGAAAATAAAACGACTTTAGAACACTTGCACTTACAAAGCAATTTTATTGCTGTTTACACATCTGAAATTACCATAAGTGAGGACAGATAAATACTGTGACTCTGAAAGACAGAGAAAATGACGTAGATATTTAGTCAACATTTGCATGTGATACAACATAATTTCATGTTTTTATCTGTGGATTCCTTTGTAGTTCTGCTCCCAGTTCCATTTGAAAACCATGCCATCTATTTAAGTCATAAAATATAGATTTTGGCCAAAATGCCTCACTACCTGAACACAGCAAATCTGCTGCAGGGCAAAAATTAGAACATTGGTCTTCTAACTTCAAGTTTCTTGCTTAATCTCAGACAGTTCTACATACTTTACTTCTGAAGCCTGAGGGGTTTTGCATTTATTTACTGAAGTACATTTGAGATTATTTTTGGCATCTTTACACTGGGTCATGAAACAGCATGTTTTGGCACCTGCTAGCCTCACTAGCAATCTGCTTACTCCAGGCTGTCATCCTTGTGCTACTCCTGGGTATGCATCTGACAAAAGTCTTGCAGGTTTGCTGGGATCTGGAGTTTTGCAAACAATGGAGAAGAGCAGCATATGAAAAAGCTTCATTGGTGTTTAGGTGAGTATTTATTTTTTGATTTTGTATTTAAAATATATAATAAATAATATTGTTCATTCTTGTATATTCCATTTTATTGATTATGGTTAATACTTCAAACAAACACAACCAAAATAAAGTGAAGATCCTTTCTGCAAAACTCATTTGTTAGCACTTGAAAATATTAATTGTGGAGACTTTCAGGTATATTTGTACTAACCATTTCATCTACTGGGGCATTTAGTGAAACTCTAGTACTAAGAGTAATGATTATTATGGAGGAACAATTTAAATTAGTCTGCTATACTAAATTGAATGCATATCTTCTCTTTTTCCTTGCAGAGGTTTCTGATTGAGAAAAAAGTATCTGGTTCTGACATGGTTCACAAGAACTAACAAAAACCATGGTGAAACCATGCACATACAGATTATTAGCAGAGACTAGTAAAAAATGATGCCACTGTGGAAACACTGGAATCACTGATGATAAATGTATACAATATGTATACATTGTATACATATATACATAAATGTATACAATTTACCTATTCACACAATTCAGTCTGCTCAATCACCATACCTTAAAATATTAAGTTAGGAGAAGGAGGGAGTGTAATACTTTTTTCTTAATTTATCACCTTATGACTATGACTATGAATGTGCATCTCAGTGAAGTGAAACCACGAGCTCTGAAGAAGAAGGTGCTTCCTGAAGAGTAGGATTTTTCTCCTCTGACTCCAAACTCTGACTTAGCTCCTATAGACACAAAGTTCATTTCACTTAAGTTTAGATATCTGCAATATATGCATCAAAATCTAAGCTGATCCCTGGGTTTCTTTTATTCACTTTAGTAAGGAATCTGCTATTCTACAGTCTGATTCATCTGACCTACTTATATGTCTACCTTCTGAGGAGATGAATCATGCCCTAAAAGTGTCTATTCCTCTCCATTGACTAAAGACAGCCAAGCCAAAGATAATTTCGATATGAAAGACATTACATTAGGACAGATAAATTTCATCCCAGAAGCCATGAAAGGAGCAAAACAGGACTGAATGCTATTTTCAGTAATATTTAACTTCTGTATGACTTTGAAATAGAAATCTATCCACAAGGTCATGTAGGGACAATACTACTGACAGCTGCTGAGCAGCACAGACTGGTCTGTCCCAAACCACAGGGGAACATCTCCCCTGTGAAATGTGCAAGGTGACCATGAAATGGTAGTATCTAGTCCCTCTGCACCTTCCAAAAATCATGTTTCGAAGAAGAAGAGAGAAAATTTTTAGAGTACACTGCTTTCTTTAAATGTTTTTTGCAATAACATTAAAAGGAGTCAAAAACTGTATTTTGTATTTGTACACAGAAAAGACTGCTGAGGTTATAAGAATCTGCTCATAGCTTTGTCTTCCTGCCATGCTTTTCAAAACTCTTTTTAAAACAGCTTCTTTCTCACTTTGATTGACTAGAAAACATGTACCTTCTCTTGGCTTTAGCTACTTACTGGATAAGACTCCTCACAGCTTTTATCATATTCCTTTCCTTGACATTCTTCAGTGCATTGAAGATGAATGCACTGCTGTACAAATGCACTTCTGAACCTCTTCAGTCTCAGTGTATGAATGTCTTTTTTTATATGTAGACTTGTTAATAAAAGCTTTATTTCTACTGTATAAGAAGTATAGTTCTGACCTAACTAAACCATGACCCAAACTCTACTTGATCAGTGAAGTCTTTCTCTGAACTTAACTTGGCTCTCAAATTAGTCTTCTGTCTTCCTTGGCTTCAGAAGGAATACTTCAATTAGAGCAATACACATTCATCTGCAGTGGAAAAAGGCAAAATGTGCCTATGGGCGCTAAGATTTATTTTACCCAACAAAAGTTAGTACCCAGTATTCATAAAGACAAAAGAATTATTTAAGATCACATAACAAAGCCAAAATCCAGAAACTAATCAAAACAAAGCTACATTATAACTTTACTTCAGAAAATGTTAGAGTAGCAGAAAATGAGGGTTTCAACATTAAGAAACTGTAATGATCTAGCAAAGTTATTTTTTACCTCTTCTAATCACATCACTACTTTCTAAATACTTGCTACAAAAACAAATAGCTCTATCATCATCAGATTTCTCTTAAAAAAACACTTTTACTTATGTGGTGTATTCCCCTTGATCTGAGATTGAGATTTAAACACATAGCTGCTAGAGCAGTGAAGAGAGACCAGGATCTTTCATAACGTGTTTCATTTGATTTAATAACCAAACCAATTTTCAGGATGATTTAGGGATTAGATATTCTGGCAGGCTGAGCTATATATCCAATAAAACATAGGACTGATTTTTTTCTAATTCTTACTGGTATTATAGCCCTGCCCTAGCATTTTTACCTTTAATGCAACGTGTTCTCTTTGTCATGCTAACATCGGCAGCACCCCATGATCAATCACAGTTGACTAGGCCATGCAATAAAACAGTCTAGTCTGTTCACAGGAGCAGAGATGCTGCCTAGAAACTGCAGTTTAAAGAGCCTACTGCCTCATTTTTGAAACCATTTAAGTCTGGAGAGACACAAAGAAAAAGAAGTACAATTTTATGTGATGATTCCTACTACTTACATTTATACTGACAATTTATAAACTACAAATTTAGCAACATGTGACATTTTGATTGATGAACTTTGCTTTTTCAGAAGGTCATATTAGGAAGACTTACACTACCAAGAGCTAACATGAACTTGTAACCATGACAGTATCTCTGTAATACTCTACCTGAACTAACATCGGGCATTACTTTGCCTTGTGCATCCCTGTCATTCCATCAGTATCCTCACATAAGACCAGTATGACAGAGAAGTATACAGGATTCACTTTAGCTAATGAGGGGAGTGAGGATTTCTGACTACTCAATTATTTAAGGGGGGGTTACTAAGATGCCAGAAACAAGGAAGGACACATGATTCCACTTCAAAAGCAGAGGAAGTATGGTCACATTCCCTGATCCTTAGGTCTTGCTGAATTTTGGTCAATATTTAGCCAAGTGTCTCATAGAAAATTTGTGGCATAGGCAAAACCTGAACTCATCTTTCCCAGCTCTAAGCTAATTCTCTAATTAATGGACCAGACTTATCTCATTCCCTGAGGCACCGTAAAACAAGCAGAAATAATACAAAGCTGGCTAGGAATAATGCTGCATACCAGGGATTCCTACATTGCCTAATTATTGTTGCCTTATTATGTCTTTTCACTACCATGGCAGGGCAAACTGAATATAGCAGCAAGTACAAAATCCCTAATCTGTGACATTGTCCTCTATGGGTCTGCATCCTGCAAGGGACCAGAACATCCCTTCAAGATGTAAACTAACTATAATAAAAATACTTAAGATGCTGCATCTTTCATTGGGTCCATAGTACATTACAAGATGAAGCTTAACATAAGGCCCAGAATGATGTTTCTACCCGTTATCAGTTGAAGTGAGCAATCCTCATAAAGACCATTCATATAGAGAAGTGAGTTTACATGAGGTTTTCTAGCATTAGTTCCTAAATTTCAAACTGATTTACTCATCTATAGTATGTACAGCTGTTTGTATATCAGCCATACCAGGTCTTTGGAACATCAAGATAATAACTAACAAAATGTGTGCATCTGATAATCCGCTGCAGACAAAAAATCAAGCTTTAAATACATTTTATGCAGGCCAAAAGAAAATGAGAAAAATCATATCAGCAAGGTTAAAGGTTAAGCCCTTTTAGCACTGCAAGAGTCAATATGAGAAACTCTCTAAAATACCAAATGTAAAGAAGGAAAATATTTCAATTTAAACTCTGGGGTTGTTGGTAACTTCTTATGAGTTTTCTCTCTCTTTGTGTTGGGGCAGGACTGATTTACTTTTTCACCCCTAAGCCCATGTTCCTTAATTGTCTTGCTCTGTACAAGACTCTAAAACACAAAGATCCTCTCATTAATCCATTTAAATTTCTCAGGTACATTCCCTCACTTCTCAAACTTCAAAATTATTTTCTTTAGCATCCCACCAGAAAGCACTACACAGATTCCTCATGATCCTAAACTACAGCACAAGAAGTTCTATGACCTCAACCTGTCTAGCTAAGAATCCATTTAATCATGCCTTTCATATTCTCATCCCATCTTCAAAAATTCTTTTACTGCTTTCTTCTCCTTACACTTGCATTCAAATTACTATTCCTTTTCACTGTCATATGCTGTGTCTCATCAACTCCTTATAGTAGACTGGCAAAACATAAATCAGAGGTAAATTTTCTCCTATATTTAATCCAAATTTTCCCTATAATAAATTAATTACTGTCTAATACAATTAACTGATTCATGCTTCATCTTATTTTAGTATAGAATTTCTGAGTTTAACTACATTTATAACTGCTGTCCATCATCATCAAAGGAACCAAGACAGTAGACCAATATACTGTATATATGTCTCTATCTTATAAATTATTCAGCTTTCAACCGCACTTCTTGAGTTTCCTTTGAACAGTGGGACCTATGATTATTAGCAGAGTTTACTCTCCTAATAAAATAAAAGTATTCTGCTGTTCTTTTGGGAAAACACAGTGGATATGCAGGAAAATCATAGCACAATTGTGTCCTGTGACATTAGCTAACAAAGGTCTGTGACAAATGGCCCCCCAACAGCTGCTTAGCATGAAATCTCATACTAGCCTTCTGAATTTCTGGGTAATGTATAGGTTTGCTGAATAAGAATTCAGCAGAAGAAAAATTATTCAAGAAAAATCTCTATGATGAACACCAAGGGAATGTCATCTATTTTCTCTATATTCCACACACACGGAATGCAAATATATCCAGCATTTTGCACAAGTTTGCAAGCAATGCTTAAGAAAAATGCATTCCTCAAAAATGAAATGGATTTTATCATTACCAGCCTCTGTATTCACTTCATCCATATTTTGTACACTTACACACTCAATTTATACACTAATTTGTTTTTCATGCCAGCAAATAAGAACTACTGTGATTGCCTAGAGATAGTAGGATGACACTAGGGGAAGTCACATTTTATGAATAAATATATATATAATCAAACAAATAGAAAGTTTTCCAACCTATCCATCCTGCACATCTGATTCTACTGTTACTGTTTAATGAAATAAAATTTCCTGTTTATTTACAATTAATTTGTACTACCTTTCTGACTTCAGAGTAAAAGAATTCCAGTACTCCCAGGTCCACAAGGATTCAGGCACTCATTCCTGTGCTTTGTAACTTCAGCAGCAAGAATAATATATGCATCATCTAATTTAACTGCAAATGACTCTTTTAGCATGAATTGTCCGTTTAAAGATAATGCACAACAGAACTCTTAACTGCCTCCCAGAAGTCATGCAGCACCAGGCAGATAAGATCACAGTGGTTACCAGGGGTAGCAAATGGGAAAAGCACTACAGGAAATGAACTCTTGTCAATAATCTCAAGAGAGTGCTATATTTAGGTCAATTGTACCTGAAATCGTTTGGTGGGGTAATTGCTCTTTGGTACAGACTCTGCTCTCTGAGCCTGTCAGAGTGCTTGTAGGTCCTCTGGATTGGATTCACCAATTTTCTTCCAGACTCATTTTCTAAAAATAAAACAAACAAACAAACAAACAACTTTAATGAAGGGTGGCAAGCTTACCAGAACACAGAGAATCACTCACATATTATTTTAGCTTTTAAAAATATGCTTTCAATGAATGCATTTACTACAGAAACCTGTTCCAATATCCAACTGATTGCCTCAAGCTTATAGAATAGATATTTATTCAATTATTCAGATTTTTTATTTTGCCCTCCACAGACTTCTCAGATCTCTTGAATACCTAAGGTGATTTAGAGTGTTTTTGCTGATCAGTTAATAGCCAATGCAAAAGCAGAACTGTTCTTAAATCCTATGATACATCCCTGTGCAACATTATTCTGGCTTTAATTTGTGTTGAGTCCTCATCTGATGATATGGTTTATTGTTTAATAATTTAAGTTGATTCATTCATGTATACACAGAAATGTGATAAATTCAGTTTTAGGATTCCAGTCTAATGAGACACATACTGACTTTTCATGTCACTTAGCTGGATTAATACAGGTACCAGAAAACACCACCTAGTCTTTCTGTCTTATGACTTCTTAGAAAAAAAATAATATTCTGCTTTGATAGCACAAAGTCTTCAGCAGAAGTATTCCTTCTTCACATTAAAGACTCAGTATTAAGCAGAAAAATTTAAAAGTAAGGAAAAGCCTCCTTTAGCAGCTATTCAGCATGCATTTACCTTCTACAGATAAATACAGCATCATATCGGTAGTCATTATTCAGTGCTTATGATTAGCATCCACTGTAATTAAAGAAAATGTCATGATGTAACTACACTGCTGAAGAATAGACGTATTTTTTATTTTAAAAAATTACAAAGGGAATAAGATACACTACTGAAAGCTACTGTAGGTGCATCAGTTATTTTAGCTATTGTTTCTTGTGAAGAACTTCAAATTCAAAGATACTCATTAAACTGAGTAGATGGCAATAACAGACGAAGTGTTAATGGGGCAGCAGTGGAGTGTGTCAGGAAAATGAAGAGACCCTGAGGGGCTCACCATGCTGTTTATGCTCAGTTAAATTCAGCAGCATTACCATAAATCCTCTAAAAGATACTGTACTCAATTCGTTACTTACTACTTTTCAAGCAAGAAAATATGCTACAAGATTGTAAAATTGGACTACTATCTATTAAACAAACTTTGCATGTACTTATATAAAGTATTTACACAAAATTACTAGTAGGGGTTTTTTTGTTTGTTTTGTTTTGTTTTGTTTTTTGCAATTTCATATAAATAAAGAGAGGGTCTTTAAATCGTCATAATAAGGTGTGAATCTATGTGAAAATTTCTGGAATTGTACACAGGAACAGAGCACTTAAGCATAAGAATCAACATTTCTCTCAAAATTATTTCATAATTTAAAGACTGAGTTTCAGTATTAATTTCTCCCACGCATAATTCAACTGGCTAAAATA
Organism: Climacteris rufus; assembly: GCA_013398175.1. Taxonomy (NCBI): domain Eukaryota; kingdom Metazoa; phylum Chordata; class Aves; order Passeriformes; family Climacteridae; genus Climacteris; species Climacteris rufus. The sequence continues at coordinate 294,456 of VZRZ01008555.1, forward strand.
AAATTATGCATAAACCAAATAACTCTTCATAAGAGTTCAAAATTCTCAATTTCTAGTGAGTTTTTTAAAATTTTATTTTAAGATGGCAGTCTGAGGGAGCAAATTAATCTTGGGAAATATACATAAACCATTAATTCCAAGAACTTACTGGTTAAAAAGGAGAATGTTATATACGGTTCTGCATGCATCTTTATGATTATTTCAATGTGCCTTTGATCTTAAAACGTTTCCTACATAAGGACAAGTGGATTTATTGTTAAGGAGAAAGTGGCCGTAACACACTGTGTAACTTCAATCATAAGCACAACTTCAGGTAAGAAATCATTATTTACTGAAGAAAGGTCCTAGCAAAACTGTGAAAGGCTTCATGGAGTCTATTCCTCCGGTTGTGTTGGGGTGGTGCCTGGCGACTTATCCCTGCACCAGCAACAACCCCCGCATGTGTTTTCCGTGCCCTAATGCGCTGCCGAATTTAAGGTATGTCCAAACCCTAAAATAATTACTGAGGTTTTCGCTATTTTTTCTCCCAACGCCATCGTGTTGAGGTCTACCTGTGACCTTTAGTTCTTAGAAACTGTGAGAACCAAGAGATCTGAAAATTAATTGGTTGTTGAAATACATCAAGACAGAGCTAAGGGGTTGACAATGCCAGCTTCCACTATGTGCTCTTGACCTTCCATTTCTAATCCAAAAGTCTGATATCCAAAAGCACTCCCGTGTTTTGGGGGAATACTGTTTTGCATATATAAATCTCCACATGTGCAATACCTATTCAGAGATCTGCCTCAATATCAAATGCTTGGAAAATGTACATGCAGCCACAGGAGACTTGCTTGCCACTGAGAATACTGAAAAATTAAGTCCCCACAGTTTTCCATTCATATTCTACTAATGATAAAAATGCTTTGTTTCAGGAACCCAAATAAAACATTCAGTTACCCTTGCAGAAGCAGAAATATAGGGTACTTGTAAGAGGCTGAAGTACAGACTCTCCTTACTGCTTAGCACCTAAGAAAAGCACATTTAAAAGACAGATTAAATGACATGGGCTCTGAGATGCCCTAAGCGATGTACTTCACCAGAGAATGGCAAAAATACCTGGACTGGATACTTTATCCTTGTAAGCAGTCCATATTTTTGTAGCAGACAAGAAACTTCTCACAAAAAGGTTACATTCTGACTGATGCTAAGAACCAGCAGCTCCCAGAAAGGTAATAGAAAGCCCCCAGTTCTTATTATCCCTGAAGGTATGGAAAAAACCTGTACCACTAAAATAAAATCACAAGAAAGTGTCCAGCTCTCATGCAAATACTGCCTGTCTTTAAGAGGTTGTGTATTTCCTCCAGTGTACTTCAACAGTAGAGGTCACTTGAGTTATTTCTGGCAGTAATTCACTTTGCTTTAGTAGTTTTTTTTTCAGGCAAGATAAAGTATATACAACTATTTCCAATACTTTGATAAGGTTTTAAAGAAATATTTAAATATTTGATCTCATATTAGGATTTACAAAATTATTTGTGATTATGGACAGATTTGGGCAGAAAACAGTTTATGTGAATTTACAGACACTACAGTCATGTTTCTGATTATTCAGAAAAATGTTTAAATAAAAATACATTGGGCCTAGTCCCACTCCTGCTAACATTAGAGAGATGTCTGCCATGCTTTTCAGTGCATAACACCATAACCCAACCTCTAGAACAAACATTAAGTCAAAGGTCAAGAAATATAACTACAAAAAATTAAAAACATTAGTTGAACAGCAAATAAAATACTTTTTTCAATATTAAGTTCTGAATCATCTGTGAAAACAAAGAATTTAAGGTGAAAAAATGTTTTCCCTATCATGTTTGGTACATTACCTCCTTCCATTGACAACACACTTAGAACTACAAAGCATAAGCATTTGTGAGCTTTTACATTAACTTTCATGTAGATCTATCAATAGACAGTCTTAGTGCCAACTCTGCTTTGAAATAAATGTTTCCTAGATTTATAAAACTCTATTATCTATAAATAAAAAAGGATGATTAAAGAAAAAGTGATCTGATACAAAAACACAGAAGAGTGAATGCCCTTCTTCAAGGAAGAAGATATCCAAAGTTAACATTTACTGCTCTTGGAAAATTTATGAATATCATTATTGAAAGCAGACAGTCCATAAACATCCCTGTTAATACTGGATGTCATGTTTTCTTATGTGAAATGTAGTTTAGGTAGGATTAATGGTTCAAAGAATCAGTTGCCGCCAAACAAACTTTTGCTGCCAAACACAACTGGCACTGTTGAAAAAATCCTAAGGCATCACACTGAGAGGACTTTCTGGAAAGGCTGTGTGCATCCCTCACATGATAGATAAACAGTTATCTCTTGACTGAGGCCCACTGGAGAAAGTGGGAAACAGTGCACTAATACCTGAGTGAAAAAACAGGGAACTCTCCTGACTGCAGAAGGCAATGAGGATGGTGAAAACACAAAGCACTTGCAGTGGTACTGGCTCTTGCAAAGTGAGTGGTGTGTCCACTTCCAGAACAATATGGAATCTGAAAACTACCTTAAAGTAGGAGGATGGCACACAGGACTAGATCAATCAGAATGCCTTCCTTTATGCCGTACCTTAAAACCCTACTACAAAGCAACTTGGGCTGTTACATTAAAAGCTGTTGATTTGGAAGCATTTCAAAGGTCAACCTTCTGGTGTGCAGATTCACCTCCTTGAAACAGTGTTACCCAGAGAGCCCAATCACAAGAAAATCAGAGGGCAAGTAAACAAAGCAACTTGTCAATGATTAAATTATGGGTAGGGTAGAGAAACAATGTGCCTTTCTGCTTCTTTCCTGCTGTTGATGGCATTTTAAGGAAAAAAAATCCCACAAACAACTAGAAAAATGGAAGCATAAAATAAATAATATTAACCTACAGATTACAGACCTAAGCACTCCAGACTATGAACTATATACAACATGAGTTATTAGCATACTTAGTTTTACCCTCCTACACCACCAACTATAGAAGAGTTCTATTACAAGGGAATGCAGCAAGGCATCATGTGCTGGATTTTGGGCAGAGCTTTTTCCACAGTCCACTCTGCACCAAGGTCAGATCTACCCAATGACTACCTGTGAAAGTGCCGAGCATCTACGGACTCTTCTGTGGACTAAGAGATGGCCTGGTTCTGCCATCTCTTGTCACAAGTTAAATTTTTATTCTCTCTCCTTTAATCCTTAACAGAAATCACTTTACAGCAAGACTATTTTTCGAACAATAAAGTAAAAGTGCAATACTGCAACACAAAGAAGCACAGAATTAGCCTTTCAGTACACCAAAATGAAAGAGACAGAGCCTGGTCCAGAAAACACACTATATTTGCACATTGGATCCATTTCCAGTGTCTCAGTTTGATGGTGACTTAAAAGGCCTTATGTTGTACCTAAGCCATGTACAAAATAATCTGACACATCTTGTAAGCATAATGAGCAAAGATGCAGATGTATTAGAGAGAGACAGACAGGTATATAGCTACTGTTCTTTATCTTCTAGCCACATATCTACTTACACATGGGCAAGGAAGAAGGACACACAGAAGCCTACACAGAACACTACTATTTTGCCATATCAAACAAGATTGATTGAGCAGTGGTATTTTCACACATCACTCTGCTGAAATCTGCTTTACTGTGGTCAGAAGAGAAAAAAAACGTGTATGGGGAGATTATCTCATTGTCATACCCTGTCACACCAACAGCTGTCACTTGGAAGCTGCAAATTCTTATGTTCCTTGACCAATACAAATTGATATACCCCAAATGCCTCCTATTTAAAATAGCAATATGTATGCAGATACTTCACATTATGATTTTCAGAACCATCAGATGTAACTGATGTAACTGAATTAAATGCAAAACAATACCTCTGTTAGTGCTATACTGATATTACTAGCAGATCTATAAGAAATGTTTTTTCAGTGTGTTTATAGTACATCATACAAGCTAATGCTAAAATACCACTCTGGACCTGAAAATTATCATTATGTATACTCAGTTGCAATGATTTACATCACAGAAAGTAATGTTGTGAATAAAACTTACTGTTGCTTTGTACAGTACTCACAAAGATTTGCTTGGAATACAAACAATTGATCTTTTAGTGATTTAAAAAAAAAAAAAAAAAGAGACGTCTAAATGGTCACAAACTGGCCTATATTTAGGGTTATATTTACAGAGCAATACATCCTGAAAGGAAAATGAGTATTTACCACCAGTTATTCATTGCCCATCAATTATTTGTTACAAAGACTGACTAATCAAAAAGTAAAATAATACATAATCATTCACACACTAAGAATAACTGTTTATAAGTGTAAACAGAAAGGGTAACTCTCCTCTAAGCCTGACATTTGTCTGCACAAACAATTGGAAAACACTCTGAAACTAGTGAATACAGTGTTCCTGATAGGATTTCTTTGCAAATTATTTGTGAACAGATTAGAGTAGTAAATTAATCCCAAATTGCATTTATAGTCAAATGTACTCATGGCTATTACTCTCTTATGTTAAAGCAATTTATGGTTTCAGATTATCACTCAGATGGCATTAGCATAGAAACTCACTCTTCTTTCCCCCTTGTATTTCACTAGTACTGTCAGCTAAGAGAACAGTGATTGGCATCACTACTTAAAGCAGTGCCTCAGATGCAAAGCTGGGGTATCCCACAGTTCACTGCAGCCAGACAAGACAACAGTTACAGAACACAAACACAAAACCTCCAATAGCAAGTAGACAGGAAATCAAAATATGCTTATGAACACATGCATTAAGAGAACAAAGCCTGAGTGTCCTCTGATGCTGGCATAGAAAACCTCAAACGGGTCATGGGATATTTTTAGGGCTAGTTCCTACAACAGACTGACTTCTAATAGTGTCAAAAGCAGAAAACTAAGGTGGGCTGGCGTATCAGCTACAGTGGGAACTGCATATCAAAGAGCCGTACTAGCATATTGGTAAATGTAGAGCATTCATGAACAGAAGAATAATCTGCAGATGCAGATACACCAACAGGTGTACAACTTGTCCCCAAAGGTACAAAAACTATATCATTAGTAAGATGAGATATGTTTAGAATCCATTATCTAACACTGCAGCATGTTTTACCCCTGTACTGATTAATTTGTATCAAAAAGAATGCAAAAATGCTTGACTAGGTAGACAGGTAGACCAGTTGCTGAATAAACAACTTATGGATTAACAGATACTGCAATATAAGACAAACTTAAATTTTACTTAGATTCAAAAAGATAGGCCATAACAAATAGAAGTGCTGGCATAAAAGAAAATGTAGCAAAACCCACAGGAATACTAACATTTATAAAAGGAAGGAGGAAACTTCTGCCATTTCATCACCTCCCTTGAATTATAAAACTTCTCACACTCATTGTACTGTCCAAGAATTTCAAGTTTCTCAGTGGAAACAAGCAATTGTTGATGACTGTACCGGCTGGAAAATCACAAAAGAGGAGGAGATAATGTAAGATACTGTGTGGTGCCAGAGAAAGCAATGGCTTTTGGAACAGGCACAGAAGAGGCAGAGTTCAGTAAGAAACTCTTCCCTTTACTGTAAAATTGTTCAAGACTTACAGAGAGTGAGAAAGAAAAACATTTTAAAATAGTCAGTGGTCTCATGCAATAGCCTGAGCCATGGGTGAGCCACAGTCAGTTCAGATGCCAAAAGGTCAACCCAAGGTGAACCCAAAAATATAGCATGAGACTGGGATCCTCTCTCCCCTAGGTGTGAAGGATAGAAGGAAATATAACAGAAAGGAGAAATGAAGAGTCAGTGCTGAAATGTTGAAGACCACATTTGGATTGTCAAGCAAAACAACAACACAGAGCAAAGCACAGAGAAGCTATTAGGAGACATGAGGGAAAGAGAACAAGATGTCTTAGGGATGGGTCACTGAGGCAAATGGGAGAAGTTGGAGGAAAATATGGCAGGAAAGCAAGCATAAATAGGTGTTAGAGAAAATTAAAGCAGATCTTATTAACATTCCTGCTAAGAAAGATAATGAGATGTGTGTAAAAGGTGAAAGTTAAAATAGGGTAAGAGAAGGATTATCAAAATAAACTGAAGGTTTTCAAGTTCAGAGGTAGTGTCAAGAAGGCCATAGGAGTACCAGTTGAACATTTTTCATGACTTCCAATATTTTAACTTCTAAATTAAAGCATTCAGGTGATTCTTAACATTACAGGTGCTGTGTTAGATGCTAGTACTGCCCAAAACAGCCTATATAATGTATATTTGATCATCATCCCCAGCATGTCTCAGACCATCACCATAATTAAGGGAATGGTATCAGGCAGCTTTTTCTCTTCACCTCAGCAAGTTTCAAAAGCTGTTCACTGCCATCACTGTTCTAGTCCCCTGGTTATACATTTCATTCCTTTCCTCAGAGTTCATTGTTTTGTGACAGATTTGAATAACAGCTAAAAATTTCCAGGGTTTTCTCTCCATGTTCTTCTTTGATCCAGGTCTCACTCCCACAACTGAAATAATTTTCTAAGTCTAGATCCTGACTAAGGACACAGAGTTTGACAACCTGACCTTTTTTCCACGAAAAGTCCTGGGCAGGTATGGGTTGTTTTGTTACAGGCGCTGTGAAATGTAGTGATAAAGTGCCCTCTTGGGAATGAGTTGCCACTCAAATCAAAATAGAAGAGTGGGATTGTTGCAAGAGGAATGCACTGAGAGAAGAGCTGCACCTCAAAAGGCTTCCATAATGGACACGCATCCCAACATTCCTGCAAGAGGAGTATCATCCAGTGCTCAGGTATCTGGCTGCACCTCAGCTTTCCAACAATAATAGATGCAACGACGAACTACAGACTTCTGTCTCCAATTCTTGAGCCTTACACCTTGAGTGTGATTATTTTCATGGCTTCAAAGGAGAAGTGACTCTCTGACACCCAAATTCTCAAAGGATTTAAATGCCTAAATTTTTTGAGGCTCTTACCCTGAATGTTTTAAGTGATTCCCTAAGGAACATTTTAGATTAGGAGCAGATATTAACACTGGTACTTGAAGTATATTAGAAGATCTCTTATGTAAGACTAAAACCAAGATGTATTTACAACAGGTTTCATCTTGCTTCCAATCAAGACAACAAAAAAAATCCTATTTTTTTTGTAAATGACAGCAGGATAACATCCATTAATTTAGGTAAGACACTTAAAAAGTCTCCCCTTGCGCTACCCAACTACTTGAGGAGTACAGCATAAGTTCAAACAACTGTCATCAGTTTAGATTGATTATCCTCTTGTTGCCATTTATTTGTACTGATACAGTGTTCTATTAGTGTTCTATTACTGAAATGAGGATAAGTTAGGCCCCAAAACAACAGACAGTTTAACATTGTCAGCTTAGACCTCGGATATTTTTTCTGTGTATTTTAAATAATCAGCATTACTCTGGATCAAACATTTATTGCAGAAACTCAAAGGACTTCTCACCTAACTTTTCCTAGGGGTTAATCAATAAATCTAATTAAAAAAACCTGCAACCTTCAATCATTCAATTGCTCAGGACTTTCAGTAATACCAATTGAAAGGAGGAAAGGCTCTCTCTGTACTTGGCCTGATTGAGAAGCATCAAGAAATATTAAAACCCAAAGCAGATACTTTGGCTTGCCAGACAGACAGCAGCATAACAGTACATCTGAGTCACAGAAGCTGTGCATCCTCACATGCAAATCAGTGGCAGACCAAGCAGTTGTGATTGAAAAAGGTCATCAGGATTCCAAAAATGTTTGTGTTGGTTCAGGTACTGGGAAAAGTACAAACACAGCAACAACCTACAGGTGTACGTCCCAGCATGACTGTGTTGCAAGAGCAAGGAGAAGCACCAGGGGCTCAGAAACAAACACGGTCAATATGAGACAGCCACAAAGACTGTCAGATGGAGAGCAAAAAGCAAAAGTACTAAGGCAGAGGGAAGGAAAGATTATGCATATCATGCAATATGTTACCTATAATGCAAAATTTCAGTATGCAATGCTTATTTACAATACACAAAACACCCTTCATTGAAATCTGTGAACTTGTCAGTATAAAAGTCATTAATGTTTTCTTTCTAAAGGACTGATTTATAAATGCTGGAGTATAGTTCCATTGTGGAAGTCTTCGTGACTATTTAAAATGTACATTCATATTCATTTAAATAAACAAAATATGTTGTAATGTAAAAAGGTTGATAAAATAAGAGCATTTAAATAAAAAACAAGCATACATTGTTGTCAATAAATACCATGGAACATCTGACAATTTTTAAATAGTTGAAAGGTTAGGTGCGGCACCGCAACAGTTAGGGAAATGTAAAAATATTAATGGAAATGAGAAAAATATTTTCCATCTACTTTCCCAAGTAAACAAAATATTACAAGAAAACATGCAAAAAAATTGCATTAATGAATTTCAGTAACTGCACTTAATCACAAAATCTAGTCATGAATAGGCTGCTACCATAAGGTAAGACAGGTTGCAGACAGTCCTTTATCTAAAAGCAAATGTCAAAAGAAAAGCTCTGATATTTGGTTGTGGGCTCCCACTTTTCACATAGGCATTTCCTAAATCCATGTTTGATGAGCTTCTCCAGCTATAAATTCTGTAAATTCCCTCTGGAGCAGTGCAGAGTGTGCTTCATGAAAATGTCATCTGCCAGCACTGCAATTACTCACACTCCAGCAATCATGTGCACAATGCAGAATGGGTCGAATTCAGGTGAGAACGAGAACCAGCAATCAAGCCTCTGGAATTGAGAACAAAGCCATTTTCTTTCATTTGCCATCAACACAACCATCAAGGCCTTAATTACAAGGCAAGTGTCAAGCCTGGCTGCTGAAAGGCTTATTATTATACAGCTCAGCTTCAAATCAGTTTTGTATTGATGAACTGCAAAAAATGAGGAAGCCAGCTTAGCCCCACAAGAAAAGAAACAGGGACTAACTGATTAAGTGACAGGCAGGGAAAAACAAGGGCATATCAAAATACATTTTTAGGTAGTAAAAGAATTAGTGAACAACACACCTAAAACCTTTCTATAAACATATTTTCTATCTCAATAGCAAATCTGAGTGGTCTGATAATTCAAAGGACACTTTCTTTAGTTGAGATCATTCTATTAGCCACAAAATTGCAAAAAGTCTCTCTTTAGGTCATGCATTCTGTTTTTCAGACAGTAATGCACGTCTGTGAGTGTTCTCATTGTACCTTTATATCTAATTGCATGTCTGTACCTTGAACATAAAAATATTAAGTGAATTGAACATGTATTCACAAGCCCTTACCCAGCAATTATAGCTGCCTCCATATTGAACAGATGAGAAATCGTCATTTAGCAAGCAACACGATTTATATATGATTCACTTGAATTATCAGTAAGTACCACACTGAAACTACAAGCCAAATGCTCCCTGTTTTGCCATTTCCTATATAAGACTTCTAAGCATGACAAAGAATGAACTGTCCAGGAGGAGGCCTGGGTTTTGACTTGATACCATATTAGTTAACATAACTGTTAAACCTTGGTTTGTCTTTTGATTTTTTAAACCCATATTCTGACTTAGCTTCTACATGTCTTATGTGACTAGAGAAATATGTGCTTCACTCTTGGTCTGCCTTTTTGACATCAAAAATGACTAGGCATATGTATAGCAGGTAGAAAACCATTTAGGCCAATGAACATTTTACAATCAATTTTAAGCATTTTACTTGAAACGGTGACCATCCATAGATCTTTCTTTACCCACTGCCCCATCTAATTGATAGACAACATACATTTTTCCTCTTGCAACACACCATATCCTGAAAAGTTCAGTGGCTCATGCTTCAGCAAGATATTAAATAATTTGAAATCAATGACATGAGAAAATAAACATTAACACATAAGAAGATGAGGGGACATGACAGCAACAGACAGATCTTTTTTGTCATTCACTGTCCTTGGTTATAAGCTGGATTTGCTTCCATAGGATATATAGATATTATATACAATATATACAAAATTTAATACTCAAAAGTTAGAAAATAACAGAACTATTTACCTGCCAAAAAACTTTTGAAATATTTGGAAGGATTTAAAATAAAATAACCCAGATTAAAAATTGACAGTGATTTTTGGTTTTATGGCAAAAAAAAGTAGTCAGACTTCCAGGTCATCTACTTGAAACCTATTCAGGTAGTTTCAATGGAGTTTAGATAATTTTACAATATCTGTTTCAATCTGCATGTTTAGATATCTAACCAGTTTTTAACCTTTTTTTCCATTTCAATTGAAAGACAAAATACTAAATAGTTAATTACCATTCTGCCATCAAAATGTTCTAGATATAGGAATAGTGTAGAAAACTCTTATAAAAGCTGTATTAGTTTCAATTTTCTTCAGCATTAGTTTTATTATTTGTACTTATATAACTTCTTCCTTCCAAGGAATTTTAAAAGTCTACCTGATTATTTTCTATCAAGCACTATCCCTTTCATTTAGGAAGAGGTCTCCACCTCTTCATAGCTCCATTTTGAGCTCTAAATCATAAGATATATTATTGTACCATAAATATGCATACAAGTCTTTTCCTATTTAGCAATAGGTGGCAGAACAATGCTTTTGTTCTTCAGTGTCAAAAAAAGTAGAAAAAAAGAAACCTTTAGGCCTGTATGTTGTTGAGGGAACCTTAACACAGAGAACAGTCAAGTATCATGGACTGTATACATAAGACTGTGCTGAAAGAATTATGAAATATAGCTAAGTAGAAAGATTACTGAAAAACGTCATTCACACATATGGTTAAAGAACCTCATGCTTGGGTATCCAGATCAGAAGACTGCTCCATTATATTTGAAATCTAAAAGTCAAAAATATTTAAGCAATTCTTAGAGGAAGCATTGGTAGGTATGTGGAGAATGCCAAGGTTTCTAAAGACAAAGAAAAATGGAAGTGGTGTCAACGGCTTATCAGAAGTTTATTGGCACACTTTGATGTTCTTGAGGTGGTTAGACTGCAGTAGGTCAAATCCTTAGTTTTTTAAGAGCATGGAAAAGGTACTTCCATAAGACAGTAACAGCATTTGTTGGAAAGAGAGTTGTGTCACATGCTCTATATACTCAGACACCCAGATACCTTACCACAGAATTGAACAGGTTCTAAGAACAGCATGAAAAGTGATACAGATACTGGTGACAGACCCTTCTGTGGAACCCATTTCTGAATGTCCTTTCAAAGCAAACAATTCTCCTAATAATACAGATTAATTACAGGAATAAGCTAGTATTTTTCTAAAGTAAACCCTTTAAGAAAATAAACTAACATTTGCAGATGTAGCTAATTTTTTCAGAAGCCTGCTTTGTTTGCTTCAAATGAACTTAAGGTCTTACAAAGAGCACGATAGAATGCACCCGTACAGTGAACTGTTATGATTTCAGAAATATTCCCATTTTGAGAGACTAAAAGGAGAGAACAGTAAGAAAATAAAGGAGCAACCTAAAAAAAAATATAATGGCATAACTGACATTCGTTCATATATATTATCACATGCCTTACTTTTTTGTACAGGTGTACCTCCTCATTTCAGAGCTCCTATTTTTTCCTTCTTTGTCCTCAGCAAAAAAGAATGGTTTCTTCAGAAGTAATAGACTTCTACTCTGTGCATATGTTGAGAGAATTACATGAGACAACTCCTTCTCTAAAGTTCATTTATAAATATATTTGTATTCCATGCAATTTAGAGGGTTCTTCATGTAATTTCAGTTAAGTGCCTAAGAAACTTGCTAAAAGTGACAGAACAAGTGCAAGACTCAAACTCCTGAACTCTGCCAATACAATACCAGTTATCTCCGACATCCAACATACAAGATACTGTTTCAAATAGTATTACCTAAATACTGCCTGGTAAAAAAAATGAACTACCTGCCTTCGAAAGTACGTATACAGAAGTAGTTCTCCAGCTACACCGTACAGTGAAAACAACAAACAAAACAAACAAGTCCAACCTTATTAAAAAAAAAAAAATTACTACCTTTCATGTGAATCCGCTGCGTTGCATCTGGGCGGGGACAGCAGTCAATCCTGCTTTTCTCCCCGCCCACCCACTGGGGCGGCAGGCCCAGGGGGGCTCCGGAGCCAGCGCACAGCGGGGCAGCCGCTCCTCCCCCGCCACTTCTGGGATTGCGAGCGCGCAGCATTCGCGTCACCTTCTTCCCTGCTTCCCTCCCTGTCCGGGCATGCGTGCGCAGCCTGGGCGCAGGGCCGCACCGTGCGCAGCGAGGGGGCGGCGCTCGCTCGAAAGGGCAGCCCATTGGTTGCTCTGCTGTGTGCGGACAGCTGCATGACTGGCCAATATCCCTGTCAGTCATTCCAATCCTCCGCAGCCATTGGCTCTGTCCCGACTGCCTTCCCCTCACTCCCCTGGCACAACAACTGGCTCCAGCCAGCCTCAGGTCATCTTTTATCCACTCCCTGTCTGCAACTCCAGTAATAAAATCAGCTGGACTCAAGCAGAAAAGAACCCTTCCTCATCTCTTCACTTCTACTGCCTCAATTAAACCGCATGTGTGAATTTTGCAACCACCAGCAGGGAAGAATTAAGGTAGCCGCGACCCCCCCCCGAGGGGACTGGGTGAGGCTTGAATCACTTCTCTCAGGTCACGCGACCACCACCAAAGGCTTCCAGTTGCTCACGCTTTTTACCTGCGGCATGAATCAAACTTAGAAGTAAACAGGCATACTTGGGGTAGGAAAGGAAAGGGAAACCTTCTCTGAGTAATTTGAGGATACCACCTACAAAAAATCCAGTGGAATACTGCTTGCCCACTTTAAAATTGTTGCTATGGCAGGAAAAAAAGTATGTTTACATTGAAAAGGACAGTTGCTGTTCTAAAAATAATTTTCATATATGTGTTGTTTACAATTATTGCAACAGTGTATTTCTACAGTTAGGACTGCACCAATATCCACTTGGCAGACAGCAGGAAATCATACTGACTACAGAGGAACTGCAAGCCAACACTTCTCATGAGCAAACAGTTGCATAAACTTGAGAGAGCTACTGACATTTCTAAACTTGAATTTTATCATCTAACGTAACTGAATAAATGAAAACTTTTTAGTTGTTAAATTTACACAGAAAGTCACACAAAAAAAAGTATTAGCACTTACTCTTAACCGTTCCTAGCAGGTTTCAAGAATCTACAAGATATTTGGAGTTCACAAAGACACGAAGAAAGCAGAAAATGGACAAATACATAATGTGTTACTTTAAGTTGTTTGAAGGGCTTAACACAGATTTAATTCTAAAAGCTTGTGGTTATTCTACACGACTTGTGAGTGCCTCAGTCTTGTGTATTCAGACACAGATGATATTGAGTTCTTGAGTTAACTATGGTCTGGTACCATTTAAAACAAAGATACTTGGTGGACAAATAAGATTGCCTAACCCTTTGGACAGCTTTGGTCATTCTGAACCATCTAGTTGCTAGACAAAGGGACAACAAAAATCCATCCTCTGGAGAAGATTCTGATGCCATTACTTAGTGAATGGCATCACAAAGACAGGGCAATGCTACCACTTCAGAGAAATGTTCAAGTATAAATTCATTGAAGTGACTGAGATACTCAAGTTTCTCAATTATCCACCAGGCTTATTCAGTCAAATTTCTTTCATCAACTTTTCTAAGGATTTTATGGGCAAATTACATCTCTACATGATAGAGCTCAAAAGGAGTTCTAATTCCAAAGGTGACAATTTCAGCGTGCATGGACCAGAAAGGTGTCTATAATATAGAGGTTTGTATGTAAGTCTTGGATTGGTCAAAGTTATTTTTGTCCCACTGTTTTCTTGACCAACTTCTTATTTTGCAGTAGCTGATGAAAGCTTTATCATTTATCGCACTACATACAAGACTTGGATTTATTTTCATAAAAATCCTCATATTCAAAGAAAAACGCATCTGCACCTTTTTCTCTTCTCTCACTCTTAAATGGTACATACTCAGGAGGAGAACCTGGTACACATGAAAATAAGACAGCATGTTAGGTCTGTATCTCTGTTTTGAGTATCAGAACACAGTGCACCGTAATTCAACATAGCCACTTTTTTCAAAACTGGTAATAATAAACAACCCCAGAGCAAGATAAGCAATGCTGATATCCCTTCTGAGCAGGTGGTACCAGATAAACTTAGACAGGTTCAATAGGACTAAGTAATGTCCCAGAGACCACAGACAGATGTGACCATAACTACGTAGGCTCTTTTTCCTGCAGTCTTTTCTCTCCCCTCATGACATCTTTGATTCCATACTTTTATAGGTAGACAACAAGAATCTCAATACCTGCAAAGGATGAAAAAGTCTGAAAGATCATTATTTGTGGAATAGTGGAAGATAATTCAAACAGAATACTTATCCATAACTTTATATGGACATAAAGTAAACATTTTCCCTCGTGTTGTCTGAAATCAATATTGGCCAATTTCCCAGCTTTCCAAATCTGTTACTTCATAGTTTACTATAATCTACTGACATTGCATGTATCTTTCTTCTTCATTAAATCCTTCTCTTGACTCAGAGATCTGCATAAACAGAGCTGCACAGAAAAAAAAAAGTGTATGAGTTAATGTAAAGTGTAACATAGAAGCTCATGTTTATGTACACTATGAAATAAAAAAATGTGTGAGTTTCAGGCTTTGTTTCTGAAAAGAATGTCTTTCTCAGACTTCCAATTTACATTATTGGAGGTAGAACCACAGTTATGCTAATTTAAGACATATAATGTCATATTATCTCCAGCTATACACATGCATTTCCACCTTTGTACTTCTGGAAAAATAAATTCTTTTGTCGGTGTTTTATTTCAGGAATGTCCCTTCTTGTATCTTTTTTGTTTCTATAAAAAGTGACATGCTGCTAATTGTAAAATAATTTTCAGTGTAAAGCTACCTCTTACAACAGAGTCTATCCATTGTTCAGCCTTTTATTCTTCATCCTCTACAAAAATATCTGAATGGAAAAATTGATAAAAAGATAATTGGTTTTGACATCATTATGATTACGGCATTATTTTTTGAACAGAAAAATCCCCAAATCTATTTTTAGAAGAGTCAAATTTGGGATAAGTCCAGGATGTAGGAATTTTTTGACCTCTGGTCTCTGAAAGCTTCTTTTTCCTTGATTTTCCTGTTTGATCCCTGGCTTTGTCAAGTTGCGCCATTCCAAATCAATGGCAATTTTGACAGTATGTGACTGGAGACAGGAGAGACATACAGATCAAATTGCACATCAGCAGTAAAGTCAGGAACTAGCACAAGTGGGCTTTCCCAGAGTAGAAGGCAATGGGAGAGGAAATGTGCTCATAACAGGCCTTACAGAAAGGTGCTACTCTCTATGGACAGTGTCGTCTTTCAATTACTCATTTCATAATCTCCAAAGACAGAAAATTTTGGTAATCCATTATGAGGGTGATGAACACAACTGGTCTAATCTCTGTCCTAAAAGAAATGTCAAAAGGATGAACATTTTCCAATCAGCAGGAAGCAGAGAAACATCTTTTCATTACTTCTAGAACAAAATTTTGTGAAAATGAATACAACTAGATTGTTTCGAGGGAAAGGAAGCAGGTGTCTTCAGTACACAGGAATTATGAGTACTTCTGTCTGCACAGGAGAATTCTCTCTCTGCCTTCATCATGACAAATTTAACTTTATTGTTCTTCATCCGATTGTGAACTCTTGCTAGCAGAACTGATGAATGAGAAAGTCTTTTATAACATATGCTGACCAGTATGTCTTCTGGAGGCATTCTGATGGCTCTTGCCAGATGAGGTACCACCAAATACCTCAACAAGTGTTCTTGTTAAGAATACTTGTACAGGAGTTGAGTATACGATGAAAAGCAAAGACATAAACTACCAAACTCTGAATTTCTATGGAATATCTTGCTAACTGAGGCAGATTAGCCTCTGACCAATTCTAAGGTATTCTGATTTGACAAACACTTTTTGCCCCCCAATATAAACAGTAATTTCAGTCATAAAATTTAAAAGTTGCAAGAGCAGTTCTACTTGTAAGTCATTTCAGTGGTATTAAATGTCATCTATGCAAAAAGGAGATATGCATCCTTTTGGACAGTGGATATTAGTCCAAGAAGTCTTCTGAACATACCAGTAGAGAAGCAAAACAAAACAGGGAATACAGAAGCAGTTGTGAACCCTTTGGAATGACAGCAGTGATGTTTTAGTTAGGAATACCACCAATGCAACAAATATTTCTGGCCTACGTCAAGAGTTTCCACAGTCACAGATCAAACTATCAAAAAATAGGTATTTGGTCATTAACTCCTTTCAAAGTCCCTGTTTATTAATTTAATCAATTCAGTGTTCCTCTGGCTAAATCAGAGGCAATAACTTGGTAGTTCTTTGCCTACTGTGATATGACATAATGCATCACACTACCAACTTTGGATGGGATTACCTGCTGGTAATGATGTGTCAGAGTCATCTTCAATGTTCAAATACCACTCCCTATAGCAGGAAATTTAAGATGTGAAACCTCTGGGAACAACCTCAAACCTGCTGTGACTCCCTGCAGAGCACAGGAACCTCTTCCTTTTTGTTTCCTAAGCAGAGACAGGCTGTTTAATCTTTACGAAATTCTCTGATACCAACAATTCCTTTAATATTTCCTTCTTTTTACAAGCTCACTTTTTTTACACGATCAGAAAATTACAGTTATTCAAGCTGAAAGGGACCTCCCTTCTCCATTCAGGGTCAATATTAAATCCAGACCAGGTTGCTCAGGGATTTTTGTCAGCTGAGTCTTGCAAACCTTCAAGGATGAACATCTACAGCTTCCAAGGGCAACCTGTGCCAGTGCTGGTTTTCCCCATTCATTCTTCTAACATTTTGTATACACAAAGCTGAGATATGCAGATTCATCAGCCTGTGATGAAGACTTTGCCCACTTTTCAATAAACACTTCTTTCTGGGGTTTTTTTAGTATCTAGAAAAGTATTTGAACAATTAATTTTCCATCAAAATCAGGATTTCACAGTAATACATAGAAAACAGAGTTTCAACACACAACTGACATAACAGATTTCTTTTGTTTGTTGGGAGAGATCTTTTCCAATCCAAATGGTTCTATGATTCTACGATATTTTGAGGAATACGTGTAACTGGAACTTCCTGAACCAGATAAACAACAAATTCAAGAGTAAGGGAATGAAGTAACTTAATTTATACCACTTCTATTAAACTTTTGTTTTTACTTCTGACTTGATTTAACAGAAGGAAGACACACACTAGTACTGGAAAAACACTGAACTGGCTATAATTGCTTGATTATTATTACTATTAGAATTTCAAAAGGTCTCCTGACAGGGTGCAATATTACTTTATGGCCTGCACTATCAAAACTGATTATTTCTATCATATTATGCATTTATCAATGGACTAATTTCTTCAGAAATTACAAAAGGGTCAATTCATGGATTTGATTCAGCTTCTTTTACAATCAATGAAAAGGTATCACAAAAGATGACTCAGAAACCATAGCAGAATCTAATATATGAGAAAGTCTTACTCCAGACTGCAAAATGGATGAAGTCCATCACAGCAGAATCCAGGTTTCCCCACAAATACTTTTTCCAGGCTAGTTTTCTCTTTTTTTTAAACCTCAGGTGGGTTTAAGTTTTCAGCAGTTATTAGTAAATCTATAAAAACTGATGTATATGAAAATGTAAGTGGTTTCTGTGGAGGAGTCATAAACATTCTGGAAAGCCTGTTGTACTCTTGTTTTGGCCATTATATTCCCTGTCTGTCATGGGTTTTAGAATAATTCACTGGGGCACAGGGCTGTTGGGTTGGAGAGGAGAATTAGAGCAAACAGCTGGTCCACATTTCCAGGCTTTTATAGGCATTTGGGTCTTCTGCAACTCAAGTAGATTCTGAATGTGTTCTGAAATGTTGGTAACTGCTTCTCTGACCATTCACAAGACAACCAAAATAGTACTAGCTCATTTTCATAGGCAAAAAAATTATGAAGCCAGATTTTGTAAAAAATAAAATTTATTTGATGAATCAAATTGAAAATTAATACCATTATGTTTGAGGAAACACCTCAACATAGTAATTTGCAATTGCAGTTTCAGGTAGCAAATTCTCTTACCCAAATTACAGACTTTCTTGTCCAAATGGAATGTTCATGTGCAAATTTTAGAGATAAACAGTATCCAAGCCATTTACTGGTTGTATGTTAGTTCCCTGCTCAGGATTGAACTTATTCAGTTGTGGAACATGCATTCAGTCAAAATAGTGCCACTGAATGCTAAAGAGGAAACATGCTCAACCCTAAGCAAAGCCCACC
The DNA here is from genome assembly GCA_013398175.1 of Climacteris rufus. Lineage (NCBI taxonomy): Eukaryota > Metazoa > Chordata > Aves > Passeriformes > Climacteridae > Climacteris > Climacteris rufus. The sequence continues at coordinate 312,853 of VZRZ01008555.1, forward strand.
CAATGCAGGACTTTCCTGCACCTGCAGCTGACTGTACCCATAAAAGGTGAAAACCACCATCTTTCCCTGGACTGTGGACTGTAGCAACTTAGGTGGAAGTTACACAAGAACCTGGATGGCAAGAGCTCTCCTAAGACGAGACACTGGCTTAGTTTGTTTTTAATTTATTCCAATGGCTGATGTATTGTGTTAAAAATTAGAAATAAGAAAAAGAAAACTACCTTTTTTTTACCTCCAAACCCAACAAAAGTAAGTCAAATACTTTTTGTTTTCTTTTTAAAGTATGTCTTCAGTGTCGGGTCAGCCAGTTTTTATATATGTATACATGTATGTTGCCCTGACTTTTGCAGTTCTGGATGTTATCATTCTTTAGTAGCTAGTTTCTCACATTCTTCTATGTAAACATAGCCATGTTATTGTAACGGTATCTTATCGTTTACATTCCTTTCTCCTGGGCACAGAAGTTTGATGGACATTTCCTCTGACCACTGTAATTGAGGGAGGACAAGCCCATTCCTCCAATGGACAGTGATTTCTAAAATGCATATATAATAAACAGGGCGGGTCTCGTCCCCCTTTTGCTTCCTTACTCTCCTGACAGGTGTTCCTTGTCTCCTTCTTCCTTCATGTCATTACTGCGACACATGTATATGGACATGCTTCCTACTTCTGCTCAAAATCTAGAAATAAACAGCAAGTTTGTGCAAATTAAATGTGTGCCTTTAAATAAAGCAAAAGTGCAGGCCTCGTTTTTGAGGTGGATTTGGTCTTTAAAAACTGGCAGGTACAATTTGGCTTACTACCAGACATAATAATTTATTTTTAATTACCATTAACCTCAGAAGCAGGGTGAAAGTTCCCACTCTAATCTGACACACAGGCCATCACAGAGCCCAGATGCCAAGCTGCTGGAAACAGTCATGCAAGAGCAGCATCTGGCCCCTTGGTGGGCTCCATAGGCAGTGAAGCTGACAGCTCTGGAGTTGCCTGTGGGTCTGTCATGTAGTTAGGCTGCTAGCTGAGTTGACTTACTCTACTCAGTGCCATTTTACTTTGACTTACCTTTGATCCTGAGATATTTGTATATCATTATGTGCCTGAGAAAAAGTTCCTCTGTAAATCTCTTATGAGCCCTCTGTGTTTGTGCATTCTTAAAGTACAAGGTGATACCACACAAAGACAGAGTCATGATGTGCATTATTTGCGATGTTGGCACAAGATAACCTCTGCCATCACTTACATAACACACCCAGCACTGGTACAACCTGATACGTGATACTCTGGGAAATCACGCAAGATCTAAAAGCAGCCCTATAAATGACACAAGGCAGAACTGTAGGTACCTTACAAGCTGCATATTAATGTGTTAGTCTCCCAAGAAGGCTGACTTTACTCTGCCTTTACATCCTGATTACCATAGCCATTAGCAAAGATCTACAGCACAGCCAAATCACAAACAGGCAGAGAGCTGGCATTCTGGGAGGTTGGAAGGAGGGAATGAGAGCAAAGAAGAGAAAGGCTGCAAGCTAGACAGCACAGTAGGAAAAGGGACTGGGGGGGAAAATACAAAAGACCAAATGCTGATGAATCAAGTTCAGGGAGCATTATTGACAAGCCCAGCTCTTAAGAATTCATCCTGCCTCCACCATGCATTCCTCAGTAGGGGGCAGCATCTAGTGCCTTTAAGAAAAATGTGTATTGTTTCTAGACTCCCTACTTCTTTCCTGAAAGTTACTTGACCCTAACGTTTTTCTACTATAATGCATTTCATCACAATGAAGCAGTGACCCTCTTTCTCTTCCCTAAATATGTCTGCTCCAAGTTTCATATGTTAACAAGGCTCTACAGTAATTTTTGTTGTGAAGTTTCCTTTCATTCTTTAATGCCAAAAGATGTAACATAACTCAAACACCCAAATCTAATTCTTCTTAAAATACAAAGGTGTTTTGATTTTTTAACTGATTTGGCATATAAAGTATTGTGGATAATTTACAAATTCTAGAACATGTTCCAAATGAGAACTTTACCAGATTCTTTTATTCAGCAGCACTGAAGTTGGCCCCAGGACAGACCTAACAACACTAAACAATTTAACTCTAACTAAAGCTGATGCCTAATTGCAAATCATAAAGTGCTTGCCTTCTAATAACTCCAAAGCAAATATTGGGCTGGTTCACTGAACCTTGGCCCCACAGAGATAATGATAAACTACACCTGTGTCAGAATAAATCCTGTTGTGCATATAAATACATGGATTTCCATTGGAAGAGAGAATACAAACTGATAATTGCAGAGTTCACTTTGTACAAGCTGCCAAAACCTTGATTCAACACCTACTGCAGTATTTTCAGACACTACTCTGGCTCTTCTACCACATGAGTCTGAGCCAAAGAAAAGCAGGAGCCTGTTGTTCCTGGGACCTTAGGAGCTTTGTCTCTTGCAACAGCCTGGTGGGGATGCTGAAAGGTAATACAAAGTAAAAATTCTTGCTTGTACATGTGGTGTGGGACATGGAATTACAGTGACTGACTTGCTTCCTTATTTGGACTAAGTATTAATTGTCCAGAAAAATTTGGGTCAGATCTTCATAGAAACTTTTCATTTGGGAGTCATTTTATGGAATGACCCACCTGCCTAGATTTCTTCAATATGCTTATGTCAACAACTGTTTAGTGCCTGACAAAATCAATTCAGGACTGCACTGACTGCATGTTATAAGGTGCTACTGAAAATTTTCACATGCATTTCAAACTTCTGGGACTGAAAATTTTATGCATAAAGTGCTGGGGTTTTTTAAACTCATATGAAGTTCAGCAATCTGCAAACCTTACTTGTTTTTTCTTGGGTGTCTCACAACCAAAAGGACTGTTACCTCTGCATGGCACTGAAGCTAGAAAAAAAAGTTAGGAAAAAAACCAAACAAAAACAACCATTGATGGTATTTAAATCACACAGTTTATTATAGCAGATTCTACTGTAATATATGTGCCCATAGTAAAAGAGAGTAAAAATCTCTTCTTACATCTTTTATACAATAGCTGAAACTTTACTTAAATATCAAGGGCAATTTTCAGAAGTGACATTTCATTTTATAATCCACTTCTGTTTAGCCCAGAAAATGGAATTTGATGCCTTAATACTGGATCTCTCAACAATATAACATTTCCAGATAAGATATGAACTTGCAATTGCATTTCTCTTTAATTAAGTAACACAGGTAGTTCTCTGTCTTTGCTTCATAGACTTTATTCTTTTTCTGACTTTCTGACACCTGCAAAGAAATGAATGTAATCTGATCAAATTTAGGTGAGAATAATCTGATTCAGCATAAAGTTTTCTCCAGACCAAGGCAGCTATTTAAAATTATCTGATCAAGCTCGGAGCAGTAGAATAAGTGATACCAGCTCAGGATTTCACATCATGTATGTATTTGCTTCTTTTTTTTGGTATTAAGTACTCAAAACTAGACCTTCTATGTGGTTGAAATCAAGGTCTAAACATTGGGTATACTACATTGGTAGCATCCCAATTCAGTTTAGCAAGCAAGTAAAAACAGATTACATGATGAACTATGAAACTGTTTAGCATCTTCAAAAAATTCAAACCCATAAATTGAAGCAAAATTCAACCTATATTGTAAAAAAAAGAAAAAATAAATAAAACACACAAACTATATGAGCTACAGCCTCCCCTGTAATTCTAAGCAGGATCTGAAAAGAACTTTTTTCAGCATATATCATAATTTTCATTACCAATTCATTTCCCTGAATACTGAAACAGTGTCATTAATTTAGTAGCTACTTTGAAAAACCTTGAGATTAACAGTAACAAAACCTAATACAATGATGCTATTCAAAGATGTGGCATTTCCTATCTTCCAAATTGGAAAGAAGTTTAAAAAGATGGCTATAATTACTTGCAAGCAATCCTCACATTTTCTCTGCCCTTCTTGGAAAATGAAGGAGATAAAGATTCCAGAGTCTAATGCCTTAAGGTTTGATTTGGCATACCTAGCTAAATTTTCAAAAGAGCATATCAATGAACACATCTAACATTCATGAAGCCTGAAAATCTGTCCTTATTTTGGTGCTATTACTTCTTTTCTGTCATGAAAGAGAACATCATCTCAGTGATGAGGCTATTACACTTCAAGGCTAGTGAGTAGCAAGTGATGGCTATAAAATTTTACATAAGTGAAAAAAAATTACAGACCACAATAGACTCAACTGCTGTATCATATAACAGAACTTCTCATCACAAAGTGTCAGGGTCTGAACCTAGGGTATTGAAATAGGGGCTAAAAAGCCAATCATAGAAAATACTTGAGAAGTTTTGCAAGTATGTGATGCTTTTTTCAGTGTTGTTGAGTCAAAAAACAGTAAATAAATCTCAAATAAATCTATCAAATCTACTATGTCATCAAACACAGTGCCTTTTGACCTCTCTCTTTACCCTACAATATGCTTTTCCCTAATTTGGCTACAAAATATTTTATTCCTTCTTTTATGTAGCTGCTTTTTCCCACCCTCCCAAGCTCTCTTCTTCCTCTATCCCTGCAAATTCTCTTGTGTCACCTCTTGACCAACTCTGTCACAGCAGTTTTCCTTCCCAGAGCAAGTTCCCCTTACCAGCGATTTGGTCCTTTGTTTTTCTTTTCCTTTTGCCTGTTTGATCTGGTCATATTGGCTGGAGCAAATGAGATATGTCAGTCAACACCCTATCACACACTCTTATCCCAAAGCCAACCTTAAAAAAACATAATTTCCAAGGAATTCTACTTGTGAATAACAAACTTCCATCCAAAATTTATGGCCCACCAATTCCAGTGACTTGTACATTTTCCATAACAGGGGCTTCCCTATGCCCAAATACAATATATATCCTCTGGTGTAATATAAACAAAGCTGAGCTGGAACAGTTCTGTTGTGTGCAGACAAGAAGATTAATCAAGTTCTTTAGAGACAGAATAATTACTCTATTTGTACTGCATTGAATTTGTGGTGCAAATAGACACAGTATATCATCAGAGCCTGTGAAAGCACCTGAATCACTCAGGGAAGCTCTGGTTAACACACAGCTATTATTAAGAAATAAACAAACAAACCCTCCTAAACACATATCTCACTTTTAGGGCACTCACAGTCTTAAGATGATGACAGAGGCAGAAGCCAGTTACTCTATTCTACACAGCAACCTTTTCACATAAAGACATATCCTCTCCTGCCTCTCTTCTAGCATCTCTTACTGGTTTTAAAAATTCATATCTCCTTTTGAACTATGATGATTTGCAATAAGAGAACACATGACAACTCATTTCACAACCTAATTTGTGCTAGATCTATCCAAAATCCTTTCAGAAGAGAGATCTCTACGTAAAATGAAAAAAATAGCAAATAATTCCATACTGGCTGATTCATACACCTTAGACCTCCTTACAACTAAGGCTCAGACCTTTGACACAGCAGGATACGGAAGGGTTGAATGCCAAAAGCAAACACCACTCCTGCAACACACAGCAACTCTTGCCTATGCTTTACATTGCTAAAGGTAGTTGCTCATTTTAATAAGTATTTCTTCTTTGCTTCCTTGGAGTAATTCTCGGTATAAATAGCACAAACCCCTGACTTTCACAAACAGTTCCTGCAGAAAGTTAAAATACTTGTTTGTGTATGCTGATTAGTGCAAAAACTATCTCAGCATTATCTGCAAGGAGATGGAGACTTTCAGTAAGATTATAGAAGCTAGAAATGCTAATGATGATTTTTGTCTGGCGAGAGTTCCCAGCTTTACAACCTTGACACATTTTGTCTCTGGACTTGGAGATCTATGTGTTTACTCTCCTAAATACTGGTACTGTTAAAGGTAAGGAGTGATCAATAACAAATAGACCCTAGACTGACCAAAAGTAGCAATGCAAACAGATAAAGAAAGTAAGTTACACTATTTTGGGAGAAACAGTACTGCAATAATTTCAATTATCTGAAATCTGACAGTACGCTGTTTCTAGTGAAGGATTTACTGTCTAAATCTAATCAATTTGAAAGTTTTCTTGTGTGCAAAAAAATGAGATTTAACTCATTAATTGTTTTTCAGCTGACCAACTCCTCATACCCTGAAAAATCACTACCTAAATAGAATGCAAGAGCAGTAGTGGAACAAAGCTAAAACAAATACTATATCATAAATTAATTACTATACTGTACTAGCCTCAATTTTGTTTGTACCATGAGCAACAAATTTTCAGCAAAGCTGTCACACAACCTATGTCTCTCACAAAAAAAAATCAGCATAAAATAGATCCCTACTTCCAAATCTCTGTAACTCCATCAATGCCTTGATTTTCACCTGCCATCAGGTATTAAATATTTTATCTCCATCCATTGTAGGTAAAAAATCCTGTGTCATGTAATTCTGAATGCCAAGAGAGTCTGCAGCACTGAAGAGTCCATGCCCTGTCTACACACATACTTTTTTTTATTCTTTTGTTCAGATACTACTATTTGGATGTCCATACAGGTCTTGCAAATAAATAAACAGGACCTCAAAGATTTTAAGAATGTTCTTCTATTAACATGAAGAGAGAGAGCTCAAATAAAATAAACAAGCTATACAGATAAACTAAGTGCACTGCTTCACACTGACACTGTGTCACTTAACCACATAGCGTGTATGCTTCTCTGAGAACAAAATTCATGGTCTCATTTCAACGACACAGCTCTCAGGCACATACTAAAAGAGATTTTATGTTAGATATGAATAATATCAAAGCACCACCCTTTCAAAGTGCCATACACACTTCTGGCCAGCTTATATAAATGGCAAACACAGTGGAAAACCCTATTGTACCCGACATCCCCTGTAATCAAGATTTTCAGCATAGTGGGCAGCATCTCAATTTTACACAGACTGAAATTAGTTAGTCACTACAGCGTAGTTTGCAAGTACATCCACACATAGCTGTCAGCTGAAAATACAGGGAACAACACCCTAGAATTTAAGTACCAGCAACTCAAATTTAACCATCATTTACATCCTGTTTCCCAGATAAGCCACTAGAGGGTGAGACAATTGCAAAGTTGGTAAGATTTGAACAGGTCTCTCTTGCAGCAGGCATTGATGTGCGAGCAGGCAGGGCAGGCTGAGGAAATCAATTCTCAAAGCTGGTCGGAGCTTACCCATACTTCATTTTGCAAGCTGAGACACAGACATCATAGACCATCCCATAAGCAGGAGTATGAATTTGATGGTCATACAGCAGTAATTTTTCTTAATGTATCAGAGTTGAAGATTCACTGTAAGTGCAGACATTATTTCAGTGGATTGGTAATAGGTCTATCTCCTTCAAGTCACCTATTCAAGCAGCTGAGTACGTGACTAATGACTAAATGTTGTTTGTATTTGATGCCAACAGCATACTCAAGGGCTTCCTACAAAGCAAATAATTTTATGTTTCCTGTCTCTGCACATGTTGCCAACAACCTCCATCACAAAGAAACCTTATTAACATTTCTGTTAGCTCTAAATTCACCATACACTACTACAGTAGCCTAACTTTTTAAGAAAATTCCATTTTTTTCATCTCTGTAAAATCAAATTCTGACCTGGCAGCAGTGGGCACCATCTCACTGAAGTCCTACCTGATATCAGAGTCGAACTGTGTCTTGCAGATTCAAAACCTATTATGGAAATACTTGATACAGTACCTAGTATTCTGTGTGGAACCAGATGGCACCACTCCCAGCTATGGCTGAATATTGTACCTAAAGAACCTACCATTTCTTTTATCAAGTCTAGAAACCAGCACATTAATTTATATTTTATATGTAACTACATTGCCAATTGCATATAGATGTTGCAGTTCAAAAGGAATCACAGGAAGATTTTGCAGCAGTCAGAATAATCTCTCCAAAGTTACAAAGTGCTACAGACACATTCTTGAAAGATACACCCCTTTTAGGATGGTGAGGAAACTGAAGCATTTCTTTTGAAGATTGACTGCTTATCTCTGTTTTTGTTTCTTTTCCACATTAATCATTGCAAGAGGAACATGTTAAGCCATCTTCCATTTTTATTTACATTGACAGACATATTGGTATTTAAGAAACTGGCAAAGCAGCAGTCTTTGTAGCTTCAGGTGATATTGAACATACAAAAGAAAAACTCTACAACTTCTCCGCTCACCATCTCACATCACAATGTTTATTTTGTTGCACTTGTCCAACTAACAACAAAATAATGTTCTTTATGGTTCTGCCAACACAGGAACTTTCACAGAAGTGATAACACTTGGAAACAACCTTTTCAAGAAAGTTAACAAATGTATTTATTCTTATGGTGTTTCCATTCTTTTCTGCTTGTGGGAGGTTGTGACACTCATGCAATTTCTTCTGAAACTGGTAGGGTTTTTATGGATTTTAACACAGATTTTTTAAATATACCGTCTTTCTTTTATGCTTTTACACTACTTAAAACAACAGTAATTTACTTTTTTTTTTCTGTATCACTTTTATTCACACGTGGTCTCCAACTTAAAAAACCACCACATTTAGAAGAGAAGAAAATAATTCTGAAGGTGCCACAGACAGGTTGTGGGAACAATTATCTGTGATCTGTATGATTAGAAGACTGACTTGCATAGAGAAAGCAAGTTAAAAAGCAGGCGCTAAACCTTGCATGATGAAATGGTAGAACAAATTTCATTTTCACCAAAGCAAGAGTATGGCATCCAGTAACAAATCTGCTTTAGAGGTGAAGAATCCTACCCATATTTCCAACGCTATTACCTGAGATGTACTTATGCTATTACCTGAGATGTACTTATACTTACCCACATTTTACAAAAGAAAGATGCATTTGAATGTCTAAATGCACTGAGCTGCATGGCAAAAGCTATGTGGTAGCTCTTCTTACCATGGAGGGGGACAGGAAAAGCAGCAACAATGATTGATTAGAATCTTTATGAAACCACTTGCATGTGTGTGCACACTCATTTTTCATTGCTTTTGTGTCCTCATGGAGGAGAAACTTTTCCCACTTATATAGGTAAGGTAGAAGCCAAAAGAAGATATATTTCATATCCTAAAGAGATACTATAAAGATGCGAGGAAAATCCTATCTGGCATGCCGCTGTACTTAGAAGTTTTTTTTGTTGTAGCAAATAAAAATCAAGAAGCACTAAAAAAGGAAGATATGCAGGTATGGACTGGTGATGCAATATCGGGGACACTGACTTATTTTCTAAGTAAACAAATTCACAAATTAATGTTTTTGATGTTTTCTGATGTCTAATGACTACAGCATTGCTCTTTTTGTATGCAAGAGCCTATATTATATTCACAAACAGAAACATATATTTGAATCTATACTTTGTAGAAAATGTGATGCCACATTACCAGCAGGGTATAAAAGGCTCTGACATCTGTAAACCCCTTTTCCTAAAAGAAATTTACATAATATTCTTGAGTAGGGATCTCCCCTACCCCTCTAAGGAAGAAAATCTCCCTTGCACTTAGAAGTTGCACTTTTATTTCTGATGCTCTGTGTAAATGTAATTTCTTACCCCCTTTATCTCCCTGAGTCAAATCCTGTAAATGATTCCTTAAAAACACTCATTATCTTCAGTTTTAATTGATGTTTGCTGTGAAATATTATAAGCTGCTGTGCATGAAGGATGCAGGGTAGGTGCTCACAGCACCATTTGGCAGCACACCATCACAATATCTGTATGCAAGGCCACCCTTCGAGGTAAACTGCTGGGTTCCCTCCTTTGCTAGTGAACTTTACCAGAGATATAACCCCACACATCTTCCACAAATGCCTTTGTAGAACTTGGAAAGGTATCAATATAGCTTTAAAAATTCTGCCTGTTTGTCAGTCAGCACAGGAGACTCAGTGCAGGAGTTACACAGTGAGGAGTCCTGCCATAATTGCACTGCCCAGCATCACCCACTGATCCTGCCAGCGGCAAGAGAGCACTGCAGGGGAAAAGGGACTGCAATTAAAACAGAAGCACTGGGAGTACAGCATACATACAAACACCTACCTGCCAGAAATCTGAAGACCACAGACTTTCAAATATATTGCACACAGAATTAGATAATAAGGCACAGGAAATGCCAAAAAAAAAAAAAAAAAAAAAAAAAAAAAAAAAAAAAAAAAAAAAAAAAAAAAAGAAGAATTAAACATGAATTGAAGAGAAATTCAGGACATACCATTACTGATCTTTGGAAGATGTAGATATATATTCCTATGTTCTTCTACATTTACTAATTAGTCTGGTTCCAGATAAATATATTCTAGATCAATTAATTGAAAATAATTTAAAGATTAAATCTAATCCTTAAATAATATGATTTCAAGATCCTAGAAACAGACATTTTTAATAAATGAACAAGACAGGAGCTTGACCCTGGAGTTTGCCAGTATTTGTTGCAGAGATTTCATCTCCAGTCCTGGACTCTACTCAAAGAAGACAAACAAAAACAACAGGAAGCCTAATTTCACTTTAGTTGACTGAAATTAAAAAGAGCAGCCAGTCTGTTTTGGCTTACATCACAAAATACCTCTGTGCATAAATGGCTGTTTCGTTCTTCCACAAAGACTATCTCTCCCTTTGACCAAAGGTAAAGCATTTCTCAAGTCTTCCTACATGTTTTCCTCAGCAGGTGAGAAGGCAACATTAAGAAATAGCAGCAGAAGTCTTTCAAATTGCAGTCTAATCCCTACTCCATAAAAATAAACATATTCCTTTATCTGGGGCCACTCTGCTTGCATTTTAATTCAGCTTGTGAAATGTCTTCCTACATACAGTCACCTCCTTCAGCTTCTTTCAATCCTATGCCTCTACAAAGGCAGTGCAGAGCACATCTTGCTTGCATAACTGAATTATGTGGGGATCACTTAAAAACCAGAAAGTATGGAGAGGCTGGAAAGTGCTAGCACATCTGAGTGTTAATTGGTATGTGATAAATGTGCAAAAGCAGACTTTCTGCAAACACCTGTCTGCAGCATCCAGCAGCTTTTTAATTTTCTACTCAGTAAAACTACAACAAGAGATTAAACCCTATCCCAACCTGATCTAATATACATTTAGATCAAATCTGATCAAGACTTTCTCTATTTTCAGAGACACTTAACATGTTTTAATTCCCAGTATAGTATTTCCTTTCTTTGCAATTTTTAGTAGAGACTTTGCAGCCTTTATTCATGTCCCCTAATAAAGTAATGCATGTCTAAAAGTCAGATATTCAGGTCAAAGTACTTTAAGGGTAACACACGTCGGTATCTGTACTTCAGATGCAAGGAAAGGCTTGAACAATTTCTGGGCTGATCTGACCTAAAACAAGATAGCTCACACTAAGCTTGGCTCATTTATGTCCTCAGACCATGAATGTCACAAGGTCGACTCTCCAGTGAACTTGGCAAGACGAGTCATCTAAAAGCTTTCTTTACAGTTCCTGGTGAGAGATACCATTACAGGGCTATATTAAGACAGAGGTCTAAAACTTTAGACAATTAACATTAAATGAAAGATTGAGTATGAGTTGCAAAATTCTTTCTAAAAAAGTCACGTTCAGACAATTCAAATTAAAAAAGCTAAAGGGATAGCACTACATTGCACAAAAAACTCACTCAGGTTATGGCTAGTTCAGTACAGAAATCAAGTCACATTGAACATGCCAACATCCAAAAATCAAAGCCAGCGGCAGAACATTTTCACCAGTGTATGTATTTAGAATTGTTCTCTGAAAACACTTCTTTAGTAATTCACATAACCGGCATGTGAGCAACACAGTGTACAGAAGCACCCATGGCCAAAACTTTGATTTTCTTTTCCTCTCTTCACAGCAATTTAAAGAGAACAGTGAATAGTTCTGCCTTGGCTTACAAATCTACAGAGAATGAAGACAATGGGGGGTCTGGAGCAAAAGTCTTATGAGAAGAGTCTGAGGGAGCTGGGATTGTTTAGCCTGGAGGGAAGGAGGCTCAGGGGAGACCTCATTGGTCTCTACAACTACCAGAAAGGAGGTTGTATTGAGGCATGGGTTGGTCTCTTCTGTCACGTCTCAAGTGACAGATGAGAGGAAATGACCATAAGTTAGGCCAGGGGAGGTTCAGATTAGATATTAGAAAAAAAAATTCAGTGCAAGAGGTGTTAGGAATTGGAGTAAGTTACCTAGGGAAGTGGTGAAGTCACCGTCTCTGGAAGTGTTCGAGAGATGTCTGGATGTGGCACTTGGGGATATGGTAGAGGGGTGATTATGGTTCTGGGTAGACAGTTTGGCTGGATGATCTTGATGGTCTCGGCCGACCTTGATGATTCTTTGAAAACTTAAATGGCCAGTTTAAAGTATTAACATTTCTTGTATCTGCTTTCAACTTCAGCTTCAAATGGCCATAAATCCAGATTGTGCCAAGGGTACAAAAAATGTCTCTCTTTTTTTCTGTTGCCAGCCAGGTATATGTTTGTGGTTTCTTTTACAACTTTGGGTTTCAGTTCTACTTTTGAAAATATGGGCACTCATTACTTTGTACCTTGCCAATTTGGTTAGGATCCATTTTAGAGTCTGCATGGTGACTGAGTAAATGAGACATATATAAAACCGTGACTGTTGAGAACTAGAAAAGCTACATAAAACCTTTGAAGACAGAAACCAACAGGTAAATACAATACAACATCTTGCTCACACACACACTCTCTGTATGCTACTAAACCAGCAAAGTTTTATCTCTTTTCACATTCTTTTTAAGAGGGAGTTCAAACCAAACTGCCAGGATTCAGTGTTCCTGAGTTTTGCAGTTAGAGACTATTCTGCTACTTTTTTTGAGTATGAAAATGCTTTTTAAAAATTCAATTAATAATCCATTTAGTGTAATTTTTGCATGTGCTTATACATTTGTTGCCACATAAGAAGAATCATAGATTTTCCAGTTCTCTCTGTGAGGCAATACAAAAGCATGAAGCTGCCCTTGCCACTGCTTTGGGAACATGAACCACCACAAGCTCTGCTTTTCCCTTAGAATAACAGAATATTCTGAGTTGGAAGGGACCCACAAGAATCATCAAGTTCAAATCTGAAGTGAATGGCCCATAAGGGCACCAAACCCACAACCTTGGCATTACTAGCATCATGCTCTAATCAGCTGAGCTCATCTCAGTGGCAACATGCTACCTCCCTTTTCCCTTTGTGTCTTCTGCACAGCTGGTGATGGGCAGGGTCCATCTATTTTCCATATGTATCTGCTTTTTCACATTTGATTGCTACTTTTAGTCATGAACTAGACAAACACAGCTTCAAAGCTCAGAAACAAGTCATGCTATAGAAATTGTAAGCTTCAAGATAAAATAAAATGCCCAATACTCAAATCATCCCCAAATTTCCCAGGGCTAAACTGCAAAACTAAGACTAACATTCCTATGGACTATGGGCAGTTTTCAAAATCTACAGCAAAATGACAGGAAGTCACAGGATTATTTCAAAAATAAAATCAAATTCTGCATACATGGTAAGTTGTCATTAAGGTAACCCATATCTATCATTACTAACTCTGCTAATTTTAAGCATTAGTCAGAAAAAAAGTTCACAGCATAATTTCTGAAAAATAAAAAGATTATACACCTTGATGGGGCTTCATTTAATAGAGCTCTTTCAATCTAGTGAGTCAGAGAAAAATTTGTACAAGTCTCACCTTTCTACTATAAATCATGATGATTTGGTGGTAGCAGGCAAGTAGCACTGAGTGCCTCCAGCTGCTCCCACAATAGCACTGGTAGCCTGGTAGGATGCAGTGGTGAATGGGGAAGCAGACTGCCCTGCAGTGACCTGCATATTCACACAGTAAAAAGCAGCTTTACACATCCAAGCAGGCTTCCTGTGGCATGCTTTAATGCAAATTATTATCTCCGTTGGCAAAATATTTTAAGGGATTCAAGAACAAAGAAACAAACAAAAACGTAAAAGTTCAGTTTGAAACACAAAATTGCAATAGCCTGTCATCATCTATTGGTTTGCATCAAAAGCAGCATGACCAGAAGGTCAAGGGAGGTGAATCTCTTCCTCTACTCTGCTCTTGTGAGACCCCATCTGGGGTGCTGCACCCTGTTCTGGTGCTCCCAAAATATGAAAGACATGAAACTATTGGAGAGAATCCAGAGGAGGGGCACAAAGTTGATTAGGGGACTGGAGTACCTCTCCTATGAACACAGGCTGAGAAAGTTGGGGTTGTTCAGCCTGAAGAAGAGAAGGTTAAGTGGACACACCATAGCAACCTTCCAGTATCTTTGGGGGCCTACAGGGAAGCCAGAGAGGGACTCTTTGTCAGGAACTGTAGCGACAGTACAAGGAGTAATGGGTACAAATTGAAAGAGGGGAAATTTAGGTTAAATATATAGAAGAAATTCTCTAGAGGGTGTTGAGGCACTGGAACAGGTTTCCCAGAGAAGCTGTGGATGCCCCATCCCTAGAAGTGTTCAAGGCCAAGTTGGATGGGGCATTGAGCAATCTGGTCTAGTGGAAGGTGCCCCTGCCCATGGACGGGGGTTGGAACTACATGGTTTTTTAGGCCCCTTTCAACCCAAACCACTCTATGATTCTGCAATTTACAACAGCAGTGGTGTATGAAACTCCAGATTTGGGGTCCTGGTGTTGTTCACTGCATCCAGCAAGGCTTCTGCTGCTTCTGTGTGGAATGAATCTTTGGTCTCTGCACCTCAATCAGATGCAAATCCACAATATGGGGAGAGTCTTAAAAAAAAAATCAATCTTCTAACTATTACTAGCTCTGCATTCAAAGGAGCTGATAGTTTTAAAGTAAATAAACCTGAGAGCTTCCTAAAGTCCATCTACACTACTGAAATGAGCTGTCCATAGTCAGAATCTCTTGGGTCGGTAGCCAAAACAGCCTTTTATACCTACATGCATTTAAAATATGAGAATTACGTTTGTTGTAGCATTGGTCATTCAGACTACTTTCATGCATTTCTGGGATCTAAATGATGCACATTTAGCCTGCTCTCTGTGTGGGGCTGATTTTCACCTCAGTGCATAAAACACTTAATTATAAGATATGTCAAGTTTCCAAACAAGAATCAGAAGCTTTCCAGTAATACCTTAGGACTGATTTTGAAGCACTCCAGCAAAGAAAACAAAGAGTGAACAGCATCCATCGAGCTCACAAGGCTGAAATGGTACAAGATTCTGCAGGCACCACAACAAAGGAGATGTTTAAAGAGGGACTTGAAGGGGAATAGTAGACAAAACTGAGATAATATTAGGATATGCTTTCCAAATGAAGGAAATGCACAGAAGAAACTGCCAATATACTTCCATATAGGCAAAACTTACAGTGAGTTCAGAGGAAAGAATCAGCTCACTAATAAATATGAAATGCCAAAGAAGAAGAGTGTATCTTATGAAAGACTTTCAAAGTAGAGTGATGCATGTTGATGTGCTAGAGAAAAGGCATGGGGACAAAGGCAAAGAGGCAGGTGACTATTAACAGAAGCTGCAGTGGTCAAGAAAGTTTTGATGTTCTACTGAACCCTCTTATTTCCATTTCTTAGGGGAAAATACTGCATTAAGTACAAGGAAGAAGCAATATAACACAGTAAAAAAGAGACATTTTAAAATTCAAATCTGAGAAAGAAAGACCATAAAAGGGGCATCCATAGGGTGCCTCCATTCTGATGGAGGTGAAAGAAGCAGAAGTCAAATGAAGGAAGACTTAGCAAACAGACAGCGTAAGATGCTGTTCTGGCAGACCCCCACTTAAAAATAGAGATTGAATAATGGGGAAATGAAGTCCAGAGGGGCTCATTAAGTCAAGTACCAAAGAGAAGAGACATCTGCAGCACACATAACCCTAAGGACTTTAGGATCCTGCTTGGGGAAGAACTATCATAACCCAAGGTCATAGTTCCTCTACAGGAGCACAGAGTCTGTAAGCTTTAACATAATAGATTAGTTCTAACTGATACTGGGTTTGAGCTAATGCTGCCAGGGAAACAAAAGCCAGGTGCTTTTTTAAACATCTGAGAGATGTATATGTGCACATGCAAAAGGATATTCATCATTGAATACTTCACTTTTTGCCTTTAATTGCATCATTTATCTAAGATATTTAATACATCCTCTGTATTTCTTTACAGAATAAAATGACAATGCAACTTAGCTACAAAGGCAAAGTGTGATGAATTTGTATGCACACCAACTCAAACACCTTCCCCCCTTTTACTAATATCTGTTGGGGATTGCCATGTGATGATTCTCAGGGCCTCACTCCTTTCTAATTTACTGTTCTGTACTGTAACATTCTTGTGATTTCCTGCACAAGGTTTGTTCCTAAGGAAGCAAACATAAATAAATAAAAACAACTGTTGAGACTGTGATCTTGCCTGTCACCCAAAGTATGCTCACAACACTTCAGAGGAACATGGCATGTAGGCCACACCCTGCTCATTTCTATCACTACCTGAACTCGCCTAGCTAGAGTCTAAATATAAAGCATCTCTGCATTTCACTACATTGTGTCTCATCGTGATTTGTGTTGCGATTGCAATACAGATACATCCCAGTTTTGTTTCTATCTGGACCTCCCAGTCTAGTTGTAAGCTTGTCAAAAATTTGGTTGATCTCCTCTGAGGATATTCCACTCAACTGGTGAATGGTGGCTGGCATTTCACAGGTGAGCTGAAAGATAAATCTTGCACTCTGGCATTTGTATATTGAAGATTTTTTTTTACATAGATTGGAAAGTGCGGTATTGACTGAACTAATAAAAGACTATTCGAGTTTAGAAAAGATTACTGGAACAGACACTTCCTTGTAACAAAGACACAATTATTTTCCTCTCTCTAGAGTGCAAGTGTGTGTTTATGTGCGCATGTGTCCACACACCATTTCCTTTTCTTTGACACGTGAATCTCAAAAGAGAACAGTACTTACTGTTCCTATTGCTCCATTTATATTTTAGCAATCTACATGCTAAAAAACTTAATTTATTTATCATTCTGTATGAATGAGCAGTGGTGCTTCCATACTTCCCTGTATTAAACTGCATTTTTTTCTACCCATTTGGACATACTTTCTTTTGTTAAGGACTTCAGAGAGCTACTCAGCTCCAGATTTTTCCCAAACTATTCATTACTAAACATTGTTATGATTATGAAAAGTAATTATATTTGCTATGATATTATAATTGGGCAGTTTGAATAAGTTTCACTTTCAGTATGTTGCAGAACTAAGGAGAAAAACACTGGTCCAAACACAATAAATATTGTTAAGGACAATGTTTAAAGCCAAGAAATAAACGTACAAACAGAATTTATCTTATTTCACATTTTTTAACACAAAGTTCTATTTAAAAATAAATAAACTAAATTAACTATTAGATTAACTCCCATAGAATATTGTTTCATTCTGTAGTCAGTGATACATGCCATGCCAGGTTAATATTAAAAAATTCTTGGACAAACCCAGTTCAGAAGTAATCCATATATGCCAAGTGCAGAGCAAAAACCACCTTTTGCAAGAACTCAGTAAAAAAAAAAGAGGGTGTATCATCTTTGGAGAAAGGGACAGGCCACTCAGAAGTGCTTAAGGATGTTGTTAGGTCATGCAGAAAGAAAATTAGAGAGGTGAAAGCTCAATTAGAACTTAATCTCGCCACTTCTGTGAAGGATAATAAAATATATTTTTATAAATACATTAACAACAAAAGGAGGGGTAAGGAAAACCTTCACACTTTATTGGACACGGCAGGAATATAGTTACCAAAGATGAGGAAAAGGCTGAGGCACTTAACACCTTCTTTGCCTCAGTTTTCAGGAATATGACAGATGGTCCTCAGGACAACTGGCCTCCTGAGCTGGTAGACAGGGACAGGGAGCAGAACAGCCCCCCTGTAATCCAGGTGGAAGCAGTTAGTGACCTGCTGGGCCATTTAGATGCTCACAAGTCTACAGGACCAGATGGAATCCATCCTAGAGTGATGAGGGAGATGGTGGAAGAGCTCACCAAGCCACTCTCCATCATTTACTAACAGTCCTGGCTCACTGGGGATGCCCCACATGACTGGAAGCTGGACAAGGTGACAGCCATCCATAAGAAGGGTTGGAAGGAGGATCCAGGAAACTACAGGCCTGTCAGCCTGACCTCAGTGCCTGGCAAGGTTATGGAACAGATCAACTTGAGTGCCATCACACGGCACCTATAGGGCAGCCAGGGGATCAGACCTAGCCAGCATGGATTATGGAGGGGCAGGTCCTGCCTGACCAAGCTGATCTCCTTTTATGACCAGGTGACCCGTGGGGTGGATGAGGGAAATGGTGTGGATGTTGTCTACCTGGACTTCAGCGAAGCCTGAGACACTGTCTGAGACAGTCTCCCACAGCATTCTCCCGAAGAAGATGGTAGCCCACGGCTTGGACAGGTGCACCCTTCACTGTGTTAAGAACTGTCTGGATGGCTGGTCCCAGAGGGTGGTGGTGAATGGTGCTGCATACAGTTGTCAGCCAGTCACAGGTGGTGTCCCCCAGGGACTAGTGTGGGGTCCAGTCCTGTTTAGTATCTTTATTTTTGATCTGGATGAGGGGATCAAGTCTACCATCAGCAAATTTGCAGATGACACCAAGTTGGATGCAAGTGTTGATCTGCTGGAGAGTAGCATGGCTCTGCAGAAGGACATGGACAGGCTGGACTGGTGGGCTGAGTCCAAAAATAGGAGGTTTAACACAACCAAGTGCCAGGTGCTGCACTTTGGGCACAACGCCCTGCAGCACTACAGGTTGGGAACAGAGTGTCTGAACAGCAGCTGGGCAGAAAGGGACCTGGGGGTACTGACTGACAGCAACTGACCATGATCCAGCAGTGTGCCCAGCTGGGCAAGAAGGCCAACGGCCTCCTGGCCTGGATCAGGAACAGTGTGACCAGCAGGACCAGGGAAGTGATTCTTCCCCTGTACTCAGCACTGGTGAGGCCACACCTCGAGTCCTGTGTCCAGTTCTGGGCCTGCCAGTTTAGGAAGGATGCTGAGATACTGGAGCATGTCCAGAAAAGGCAACAAGGCTGGTGAAGGGTCTGGAACACAGGTCCTGTGAGGAGCAGCTGAGGGAGCTGGGGTTGTTTAGCCTGGAGAAGAGAAGGCTCAGGGGTGACCCATCACTCTCTACAACTACATGAAAGAAGGTTGTAGCCATTCTCTCCTCCCAGGCAACCAGTGACAGGACAAGAGGACATAATCGTAAGCTGCACCAGGGGAGGTTTAGGTTAGACATTAGGAAGTTCTTCACAGAAGGGTTGATTTGGCATAGGAATGGGCTGTCCTGAGAGGTAGTGGAGTAACCATCCCTGCAGGTGTTAAAGAAAAGACTGGATGTGGCATTTTAGTGCCATGGTTGACAAGGTGGTGTTAGGTCATAAGTTGGACTCAATGATTTCAAAGATCTTTTCCAATGTTGTTGATTCTATGATTCTGTAATGCTGTAATTAAATTTCCACAAGGATTTCAAAGCAACAAGTTTTTTCAACAACAGAAGGATACACATAATGCTTCTATTAAACATACTACTGCTCAAGTGATGAAAACATTGGTAAGACTTACTTAAGCACACAATGTGTAAAATGAAGGACCTGTATGATTTTACATTTTGTTGCTCAAGCGATGCCTTCAAATAGGGGAAGTAAAGAATTTCTCTTATTCTCACTGAAATACCATGTTTTCAAAATATCATTGTTCCCAAATGTTGAAGCTATATTTATAAATAAGGTGAAACAATTCTATAGAACAGACAAGGAGGCAAATGCTCAGTTTCAGCACCTGACAGATAGAGAACCCTATCTCCTTGTTAATTCTATTCAATATTGCATGATTCATGTTTTCTAACGAATAATTAGGAGTTTTTATACTCAAGATTTTGTTTCATCCCTCAAGTTTTGAATTTCCAAACTTGCAAGACATTCACAAATAAAATTGTGAAAACTGAAGATATGTTTAAAAAAAAGAGAGAAAAGAACATTGATTTTTTTTTTCTGTGCAGATATCACATTTGATTTTTAGAATGAATTCTGTGTTACAGAGAATCAGCCTGAGCAGCAGGCATAGGTGATTGAGAAAATTCATTCTTTATTAAGACCATTAATGTTCCTGAAGTCCATAATTAGAACTGAATTCATCTACCTACGAGTCATGTAAGAAGTATGGACAAGCCTGACTTTCTTTCATAATAAATAAATAAATTATTGGCCAACAAAAGCTCAGTATGTCCAACTGGATTCTTTTCGGTTCAGCAGAGGTCTCCCCCTCTGATTTGTTCTTAACAATTTCCTTACTCTTTCAGTCAATATAGAAAAGAAAGACATAAACAAAGTGAATGTGTTTACATGCTTGATAACTAAATGGTTCATGTCATTCCTGCTAGAAAGTCAGCATTTACTGAAATTGTTGATATGTGTATGTGTGTAAGACAAACAATATTGCTGAATGCATGGTTGATATGTGGTAAGTAGGGCACCTAATGAAATTGGAACAGACACTCTGCTCTCATTTTCAATCTGGGCTATACCAGGAGAGTTAGATGGGTTAAGCGATGGTTAAATTAGGCCAGAATTTGACCACAAGGATATTAGAAAGCAGCAACTGTAATCAACATTTTGTTACATACAGCTGTAAAAACACTGTCCTAATATGACACCACAGCATCAATCCACAAAGTCAATTACCTATATGGTCACTTCAAATTTAAATGCAGCATTGCAACAGCACTGTGATGAAGCTAGAACACAGAATATTTTTTGCCAGACTCAACCTTTTTTTCTACTTTTTGTACTGCATAACACCTAAAGACACATAAGGCAAGGAGTGGAGTGAAATTGAATGGGTGGAGGCCCCAGCTTTTCTAAAAGAGCAAGCTTGGCACCCCTACTCCAAATAAGGTGAGTTAAGGACAAGCATCATAGTACCAGAGTCCCTCCTGGAATTTACAAAAGGATCCACACTTCATTTGCAATTTCATAAGGCTTAAAAGAGCAAAAGCTAGGATTACGGATGTTTTTCCCCTTTTTTTCTGTCCCTGTAGTGTGTTCAAACAATCTTATGAAGCCAGAGTGCAAAAAAACCCTATTCTCCAGCCTTCTCCCACTTCTCACCTCCAAAGAGGCATGCTGGAATGGATTTTCTCCTTCTTCCCTGGCACTGTACATTTACTAAAATATAATGCATGAACATATAATGTTATGAATTTCATAATTCCCTTTTTTTCTGGTGTTATTCTGGGTCCTATGAGATCAGGTGCAGAGAAGGAGCAACTTCTAAACTATGTGTTTTCTTGGGAGAGAAGAGGGAGGAGAGGTCATTAAAGAAGACAGGAACAAAACACCTCCAATTAAAAAGTAGTCCAGGTAGGAAAACGGTGGGAAGACAGAACATCAGAGGGCAGAAGAGAGAGAAAAAATGCCCAAATGCTATTTACACATACAAACACACACACATATATATGGTTAATAGGCTAATAATCTATTAATTGAGGTGACCAGCTAATATGAGTTCTTAAGCTTCCACTAAATATCTTAACATGAAAACTTAGCTAGTGAAACAGGAGTTTTGCTTTTCTGATTATATACCAGACTATTCAAGCAGTTGTGCATTTTGGCATCTCTAACTCTACATAATGTAATACTTAACCTATTCCTGGGCACATAATCTCAGTTTATGTTCTTGTGATCAAATCCTTTCTCATACAATCTAAGAAGCACTTCAACTCATTATCAATTATGACTGGGTATGAGAAAGCAAGTACACATTCTTGTAGGTACAGCCCATGAAAGCTTTCGAATTTGCTGGGAGAGGATATTGTTCACCTTGTGTTCTCAGTAAATTATGCAGTTCCCTTGATACAGAGGAAAATAGGCCTTTAGAGGCACTGTACCAATTCATCAAAATGGAGTACTGAAAATGGCAACTGGATGTATTGGTACAGAAGATGAGAGTAGTAATACCTGACAGTTTGCACAATTCTGGGTCATGGTAAGGATTTAATTTGGCTTCCTCTGCTGTAGTCCATTGAGTTATATGCAGGAACACCTTTCCCCACCCTAAATCACACAAGATCATAGTGTTATCCCATACAGACACAATATATGACTGCAATAGTGTTTGCTTGTGAACTCAGGCATATCATGAGTCTTACAAAAGCACTGAAAAACTCAAACAATCTGCCCTGTGTTCCACATTTTGCCCGGATATGATACACATCCTTGTCACTGTTTTACCCAGGACGGAAGACACGAGCCAGTGAAAGCAGCAGAAGTGGCAGCAGCTGAGTTTATTATTGTATTCCCCTTTATATACGGTAAACACCCATCCGGTGGTCAACCGCCCCCCAGGGTGATTGGCTGAAGCCCCACAACACCCAATTCCAAAACACACTCCGCCTTGAGTCAAAACATCTCAGGAAAACAACAGCTATCCAAGTGTTATCTTCTTGTTTTTCATAGTTTGCATGGGAAAGAAGAATTTCTCAGGAAAGGCTCTGTGCAGACACACATCCTTTTCTTTCCCCCTGGCATGACACACTAAGATATGCTGTCGTTCAACAAAGAAACCAGTGACTGACACTGCACGTTCCACATTCTTTCACAGAAGTCTCCTCAAACTGAAATAATTTCTTCTCATGCATTTGTGAACTCTGATCATCAGACCGCTCATAGCTGAGCAACACAATGTACTTTAAACTTTGCATCCTGGTTTAGTACATTTTGTATGGTGTGCCTTGATTCTGAGTGAAATTGAACTCATACTACAAATTGGTTATTTTGGCAGCACTATGCTTTAGTAGACAATTCAAAAGGCAATGTGACCAATATTGTAACATTTCACTCCTCACACACATTTCATTAAACAATAATACTGATTAAATTGTAAAAAAATATTCTTTTTCTTTGCTATTTCAAAAGATGTTTTCTGCTTATGTGTTTATTCTCCTTTTGGGCATGTCTACCACAGTTTGCAATGGAGTGTACAAGTACACGTTTCTTACCACAAATACAAGTCAATCTACAAAACATGTTTTGAATTTAAAAATTTGAGTGATTGCAATTAGGACACCTATACTCTGCTGCATCTGTTAAGAGATACATGCCATGCGAATTATGCATCTACAAGGGATTCCCCAAACACAGGATGTATTTCATCTTTCTTTGCCTGATTTTATAAACAGCTCAGAGCTAATACTGAAAAAAAATGCTGCAGGCAGTCAGAAATTCCAACAAATCAATGGTATATCTTACTTGCATAAGTCCTACTGGCCAAGAAATATTTGCCAACATCAAAAACATTTTTTAAGGCATTCAGCTGGCCAACATAGTAAGAAATAATTCACTGAATAAAGTTTTTACCATAAATTATTCTCTGGCACAAATAAGTTGTTCAATTTTGATCTCTAAAAGCATATTCCGTATTTCACAGTTATATGAAGTTACTAATAATTGCAACTTGCAAAATCCATTTTGAATCACCCCAATTGGATTTATTGTCATACTGCATTGCAATTTGGAAAAAAAAAAAAAAAAACAAAAACCAAACATACAGAAAGGTCTATAATCTATCTACTTTTAACAATTTCTTCATTGTCACAAATTTATAGAATCCCCAAATACTACATTTTGTATTCAGTTCTCTAAGCTTAAAGCTTTAAAGCTATGTAAAATCATGAGTAGGCAGAAGCTCTCTATTGTCTGTGCCCCTGAGAAAGCACACTGTTTATTTCACAAGTGCATGAAACAGTTGCAATCATGAAATGTAGAACAGCTCCACTGGTTTGCAAAAAGTGCTTAAATAACTAATGTGCAGGGCTTAATTCTTCCAATTTGAGATATGTGTACACTGTGCACACACACACAATACTAATAAGCTTTTCCATTACAGACATTCAATACAACGTTATATGCTTCTGAAAAGCACATGTGTCTGGGTGTCTGGACCTTCTTGTTTGGTTCTGCAATACTTTACACTATTAAAAAAATAGGATTGTTACTGGCATGTACATTGTGGTTGTGATCTATTGATCTATTAGTTAAAACATACCAATAGCTATAGACATAAAAATACTCTATTAAAACAAAACCATATACTTGCTTTAAAATATCTGTTACAAATCTACACCAGACTGCCATCAAAACCTCATCAGGCATATTATTTTTCCAGCATCTTCCTTAAAAACACCTCACCAGGTTTATACTCCATCCCTGTAGTTTCACCTCATTGTCAAACTTCTTGAAAGGCTACCCTTAGCAGAATTCTAAGTTCTTTAAATTTAACCTCATTAGAGGTTTCAAATTGTTTGAAGTTAAGCAATCCTACTACAAGGTGAGTAGTAAATTTTCAGTAAATGAATATTCAAAAATATCAATTTACTGCAAGAAATTGCAAAATTTGTATTACCATTTCATAATTCAATCAAGGTACCATGCAATACAGTTAACAACTGAGAAGTGACCATACAAAAAAGTGGCATGTTACTAGGCAGTAAAAAAAAAGCTTTAATTCATTTATCTGTGTCTGAATATTCAATATGTACATATTGACCCCACTCTAATATGGGATCTAAGCCTTTGGAAAGTACGTTTCCAGTTGTGTGACTCTCAGGGATTCCTAATCTAGTCATAGTTTTTGTCTCCCAGCACACATCAGCTTTCAAAACCAGGTCTGGAGTGCTTTTAAGGGGAGGGAAAACAAGTGGCAAAGTTACCTATAAAATCTGCTTGTAGTATGGGTGTCTCAGACCTAAAACAGACACCGTATTTTGAAGAATATAGACACATATATACAAACACATAGCTCTCTCCTATTGTTTTGTGGAAAAGTGAACAAAAGCCCCCGGCTCAGCACTGTTCCAGGTATGCAATGGGAGGAAGCCTTTCAAAGCCTTGGTTTTGGAAGAGAGGAGAAAGAGATGGCAAGGCTGGTCTCTCCACCCAAATCTCACTCACAGAAGTGCCTAGATAACAACCTATGCATTTAGTACAAAATTGTACAGAGTGGTGCAGCAATTTGGAGCAGGTCCTTAGTCCAGAACAAAGGTCTTGGAGACAGGCTTGGCAATCAAATGGCAGTGGCAGGAAATTGTGCGGATGCAGGCACTGCAGTGGAAGGTTGTTCTCTTCACTCTTGCCAGGAGCTGTCTGACCGCAGAACATCAGCACAGGTTTTTGGTGTGCCTTTGAACCTGCCAGGGCAACATCTGCTAGAAGTCCAAGGAAGGGCCTCTTTTGCAGGATCGAGTTGGTCATGCTATATTTATTCTTCTAGCTTGATGGGTTCCCAGGAGATATGGCCAAAGATGAAGCCTTAAAAGGCAAGTTTGGGCAGCTGGGGTACAGGGTGAAAATCTAAGGATATGATGTGTTAACACATATAGCTTTTCTTAGAAGAACAACACAGCTTGGGCCCCTCACTACAAGAAAGACATTGAGGTGCTGGAGTGAGTCCAGAAAAGGGCAATGGAGCTGGTGAAGCATCTGGAACACAAGTTCTACGAGGAATGGCTGAGGAAGCTGAAATTGTTTAGTCTGGAGAAAAGAAGGCCTAAGGGGGACTTTGTTGCTCTCTACAACTCCCTGAAAGGAGGCTGTAGCCAGGTGGGGGTCAGCCTCTTCTCCCAGGACATACAACAGGACAAGAGGAAATGGCCTCAAGTTGTGCCAGAGGGGGTTTAGATTGGATATCAAGAAAAATTTATTCCCTTGAAAGCATTATCAAGCATTGGAACAGGCTGCACAGGGAAATGGTGGAATCACCATCACTAGAAGGGTTCAAAAACATGTAAGTGTAGTGCGTAGGTTTCATGGTGGATCTAGGAGTGTTAGATTAATGGATGGACTCTTTGACCTTAGAGGTCTTATCCAATCTGAATGATTCTATGACTTTATACAAATATATATATATATAAAGACAGCTGGACCTTACATAGATCTGCCTCATGAGACATAAGCTGTATGTAAATGAATCTCTAAAGTAGCCTCAACACAATCAAAATACAAGTGAAATCTAGTCAGCAACTAACAAATTACTCATGTAAATAATCATCTGAATTATCTGAACTTCCAAAGGATCCAGTTAGGCACTCCAAGCCTTTTGTCCCTGTATTAATTCTTTCACATACACATTTAAGTATTGCTTTTAAATGGAACTAGGGACTAAAGAGTAAAAACACAAGCTTGTGACTTAAGACTGTGTCCTGTTTCTCAGATCAGGGAGCTATAGCAGTACAGAGACCTAGCTCAAAGCTTGCATTACATTTAATTTGGAGGGGTAAAGAGTTCTGAACACTGCACAGAGATTTAAATCCTCATGTGCACCCACAGGCAAAATTTTGTGTGGGTAGATAAAAGCAAACTCTCTTACGTAACTTCTTGCCTACATGACGTTCTCACAGCACTCTTTATAAGCAAAAGTAACAATTTTTTGCTCCTGTGTTTCCTCCCTACAACCTAAATTTGCTCCTGCTTATTCTTCCCAGCTGGCATTAACTGTTTTCAAGCTCTGAATTTCTATCCACCCAGGGCAGCACTCAGCTCATCAAGAATATTCCACCTGTGCTTTTTGGCAAGATTCAGTTCTAAGCTGGTGTCTGACACAGTGGATCAGCATATTAACACATGAACCCTGCTCGCTCTATGGTGTGATTTCCAGCCTCTGTCTCACAGACAGTTTACAAACTCTGTTGTTCCAGATAAAAGGTGCTGCTCTTCAGAGAGATTATGTTGAAGCAAAGGGAGCAGCTCTCCAAACTAAAACTGCAGAGTGGCACACAGGGAATCTTTTTTAAATCAGTACAAAGGAGTTATGAGCCTAAATCCTGGAAGATTAAAGACAAAGACTGAGTTGCATTCAGTTATCAAATGACGCTTTTCTACATATAAGCAGCATTCTGATTCTAATTAATTTCACACCTTTAAATACCAGGACAAATCATTCAAATCAACATTTTGCAATCCTTTTTTGTATTTTCTTTTTTGCTTAGTGCATTCAATATTTTTCCTGTATATTATGTGGGTTAAATATATCACAGTGTGACCGAAGGAATCTTTTTGAATGTATTTTAGTAAAGACTTGTTTATGCAACTGTGCAGATCTGTTTAGGAAATTAATTTCCAAGAAAAAAAAGTTGTTATTGCTTTCAATCCCATAGTTATAATACATCTTACATCCGTTCTAGTCAAGTTAACTTCCCTTTCATTTGAATGAAAGCGGTAGGGAATGTAACAAAATTTTTCATTCTCCAGGTTGACTTCCGTGGTATCTGCCAGCAGAACTAACAGTGCCCAAGCAAACACATGTGCATGTAAGTCCAGAAAGTCTTTTTTCTCTATATTGCATTAACTGGAAAACTATTAATTGTTTTCTTTTCAATGCAGGAGGCAAGAAGGCAGCTGTTAGAGAAAAGAGAGGCTTAATAGGAGAGACAGGAGGAATTTGTTAGATGAAAAAATGGGTAAGAAAAGGTGTTAATTACTGCAACACACCAGCTCTTTTCTTATTTTCTTCCTGTTTTAATTACTCTCTCATAAATAATTCCTTTCCTTAACTTAATTTTATCATCCTATCTCTATTTCTCATTTAGGTATTAACCAGTTACTCTGTTTTTATCTGCGGATCAACATTCTTTCTACCATTTTGACTTTATTACATTTCTCTTTCAATTCAAAAGTCAGTAAGATTGCTGATCCAAGCAATATTGAAAGGTGACTCATGACCATTTTATATGAATGACATTTGTCTTTTATGAAAATTTGTATACACTACATAATAGATAAACTCACAAAAATATTTGTGCATGGTATATTAAGAACAGAGATATTGTTTTCAAAACAATGTTATGTGATCTGAACGTAGGCATTGGGATACCTGAACACGGCCATCTGAGTGCTGTCTATGCCACAGGCCTTTCTTCAGAACAGAGCATTACAATTCTGAACAAAAGCCATTAAACTAAGCAGGCCAGATGTTCCTCCAGTGTCCTTAGGGGAGCAATTGGCTTCTGGTAGGAAAAATAGGAAATGGCTAAAAGAAATCTCTGCATACAGGCCTGAGAGTGCAGACTTTTGGGTTTGCCTTTCAGGATAGCACCTGTTTGAACTACAGTTTTAAAGGACACTGGGTGAGAAAACAAATCATAGTGGTACCACTTGCATACCAATCACATGTTTAAGTACACAGGGTGAAAAATATTTTTATATACACATTTCAAATATATTCCTTACTATTTTTCTGTTCACATCTGTGTTACAAGAGGTTTCTCGTTTGCTCTAAGCAATAGCAGAAATCAAGAACAACTAAACTTAAACCAGTGCAGTTACCCAGTGCACAACTCCATAATGGGTCTAAGACTGCTCACTCAGGAACTGACTCATTGTGAGTGTCAAGCAAAACGCTCTATCAGGACTTATGAAGAGATGCTGACAGCAACAGCATTTGTCCAGTTTTTCAAAGCCCCAAAACTACATCTTCCTTACTTCTTAACTACTACATAATCTTTGCACCATTTCCAAATCCCCTGATATAGACATAAAATATTTATTTCTTCCTGTAACCAAATCCCTAATCAGACTACTTCCTCATTTGAAGAATGAAAATTAGGCTGCTTATGCAATTCCCATATTTAGATTTTTTCTTTAACTGTGATTAGTATTTATGTGGCTTCAAATACGAATGAGATTATTAGTCTTCCCCAATGTTCAGTTAAACAAGTGTAGATATATATGTCCGCATATACCAAATTCTGTTTCACTCATCTCCACACGGAAGAATGATAAAACATTAAATAGTATCTTTCTAACATACATAACTCTTGTGCACATGCACCTTGTGTAGGCTCCTTCCAACAAGGTAAAAAAAAGAAAATCCTTTCGAGACAGTCACACACATTCAATAATTCTGTAAGGCTAAAAAAAGATTAGATTTTCGTGAAAATATAGTAGCAGAGAGAAAAAGAAGCTGAAATGAAAAGCAATAGAGCACTCACTGTGGGACATTAAACAGCTCCAGTGATGAAGTTAAATGAACAACTTTTAAAGTTCATCACATGCTAAAGTGATAAATGGGAAGGTTTAGTGTAGAGATTAGATGTGTAACTGGAGCTGGGGAAATATTTAGGTGTGAAAAAGACAGCACCTGTGACCTATCCCTATTTGTCATTAGAAGAGGAGAGGGACAATACCCCAGAGTAAAAAAACTTGAGTACAGGAAAAAAGATGGAGGGAAGGTCAGAGAAGAACAGAAAGCACAAGCAGAGACAGTCTGGGAAGGAACAGAGGCAGAGCTGGATTTGGGAGAGATCAGGTGAATTAGCCAATGAAGGTGACACAGGATGTGATGATACAGTCTTGTCTCCTGGAACAAAACAATAGTCTTGCCACAGTAGTCTGAAAACCTAGACAAGTGTTCAAGTAGGCAGATGAATTAATAATGAAGATTGTAATCAGACAGAAGTAACCAAAAGATATACATTGTCTCAGAGCTCCATGAAGAAACCTGGCCAAGGCAGACAGCATTCCTACTTTTTGGCTACTTTTAAGGATAGCTATGAATCAGAGACCCTTCCTGTTGTGAAGACAGCTTATAGATACAAATTAACCCACAAGAAGCCCATAAAACTCCTTCTGAGAAGCTGATCCAGAGACTTACAGATCTGCTAGGCTGAAATCCTCCTCTCACTTCGAACTAACTCTTGTGTTAGTACTGGCCTTGAGCTTAAATAGCTCTTCTCCCTGCTGCATGTGTCTATCTATATTCCAGTGTATTCACTGAAGCAAATGCACTGCCAAGTAGCAGCTGCTGTGCAAGCACGGCTCTTTGCAGGTTCCAGCAAGGGATGTTGGACAACCATTTTTTCTTCTTGCAGTTCAGAATGTCATTAAGGGGGCCTATGGTACACGGTTTCAATGGTGTGAGAAACCAGGTCCTCTGGGACCATGACAAAGCTGATCTGTTCCCTGGGAACTGATGCACTCAGGTTGGCAGTTTCTCTGATATGCAACAGGAGATACTAAAAAGCAGGGCAGTTTGAGTGAGGAGGTAGTGTTAATTTAGAATGGCTTTGCTAGTTTAGTTCATTACCTTCTAAGTCATACCACAAAACCCTTTTATTCTTCCCGACTTTCTCTTGGGTGAAGGAAGAATGGGAGATTGAGAGAGACATCTAAGTTTCAAGAAGGATGTAGGCAGACTTCCTCTCTGATTTGCAAGAGCATTTCACTGCTACCACTCATGCAGTCAGAGCTCTGGAAAGAGATTTCTTAATTAAACACAAGAAATAAAACTTTCTAATGAGACTAAGTCAACTACAGGAATGGAACACAGCACGCATCTCATGAGGGGGATTGTTACACAGTCCATCAAATGTACAAGAAAGGTGCCCACGAAGTTGTGCCCCACAAATATTCAACTGGCAATGCTTTAAGGGCAGCTGTTGTTAGAAAAAAATGTATTTTCTCCCCCTTTGCAATGTTTGGAGTTAGCTGATTTTACAAGTATCTTTGAAAGCAGCAGTGAGACCACTCAAAGCCAGTATGGCCATTGAACACAGCATCACTGAAAGAACAAATCCAAATTGTTGAAATTTTAGAGCTCAAAAACACTGAAACATAATAAACACAGGAAGGTCTCACAGACATCTTAGATGGTAGGTGCAGTATTGGAAATCACAACACTGACATTCCTGCAATTCTGGTGGATGTATATTTTCCCAGTATTCACCACTTTAGGGTGTATCCACTGCTATATTTTATCATACATTGGTGCCACAACACAACACAGTAGGGTCCTTTTATAGTAAGAAAGGCAAAATTAATAAGGAAAAAAGTTTAAATGTAAAAAGTGCACTTTGACTTGTTTTCACACTTCCTTTTTAGTGTGTGTGTACAGCTGCATAGGCAGTCATCATGTACATAAGTCCTCCGTTTTTTAAAAAAAGTCCTTCATCCATGTGGCTGTTTGTGTAGTATGTTTTACTCATCCAGATTCATTCTACAGTTTTATCTCATTCTCCTGTTCGTTCTTGGCTACTAGGTCCTCATGTTATTTTCTAGATTATTTTAAAGATTAAAGTATTATTTAGGTAATCTAATAATCACTGTAGGTTTTCAGTTATCTTTCATAACCTTTCTACTAATTTGTTTTCATAAATAACTGCACTTCCCCTGAAAAGTAAAAGATTGGCAGCACTCTCAACTCAATATTCAGTCCACATTCTATTGAGCCTGGGTGCCTCGTGTGTTCTGGAGGGTATGCCCCCAGGAGCAAGAGGCCAATTCATTCTCCATGCTTATTCAATCCTTGGCCTTTCTACTGATACTTCCAACAAGGATGCCAATTAGCACTAAATAAGGTAGTGGGTTTTGTGATATGGAACCCTTTAGTAGACACTGGACTAACATCATCCATGCTTTTCACAAAAGACATGAAACTGTTGTCAAATGATAACTCCTAGTGTTACTCTCCCACAGATAAAAGCCTGGATCTGGATTCAGCAAGAAAAAACACCACCTTCAGAGGGTCTGTAATTTTGCTTCACCTTATGAAATGTGATTTGTTTAACCAAGATGTCTACCTTTGTTTTAAAAAAAAAAAACTGAAGATCTCAAAGAGTCGTCTACAAAATGCTATTTAGGATAACTTTGTAAAATGCACTTAAAACCCCCAGTGGTTATAAAAGGCTACAGAAAACATATAAATCTGTGCCAATCACATATATTCTTTAAGTAATACCTGTAGCATGATATTACTCTTATTCTCACGAATCAAATAGAAGTTTTCCATGTGAGTGAAATAGTTAAGCCTCTTAACTATCAGCAAATTATGCAAGAAACTGTACAAGGCAAACTTTTTTTCTCAGGTAGCTGAAAAATGAACCATGGAGAAAGCACTCTCTGTGCACGTATGCATGTGTTCAGATTTGATGCTTCTTATTAAAAATAAAAATAGACAATTAGAACTTAAAAAAATATTTATATATATATATGTGTCTGTCTGTCATAGGATCAAAGAATGGTTGGAAGGGACCTTAAAGATCATTTAGTTCCAAGTCCCCTGCCATAGCCAAGGATGCTACTCACTAGATCAGGTTGTTCAGGGCTCCATCCAACCTGGCCTCGAACACTTCCAGCAATGGGGAATCCACAAATTCTCTGGGCAACAACTGTCTATCTATCTATCTATCTATCAAATCAGCCTCGGAAAAGTCTAAGATGTTTGTGAATGTTTATTTCAACAGTTGGTCTCTAAACTGATTCACGTGATAAAACAGGTTTCATTTCTAATTGACTGCAGTTATCCAAACTTGTTAGTTCTTACCCTATTTCAACCTGTAAGAACTAGTCTTCAATAGTGTCAAATTGAATGGGGACAAAACTAACCCATGAACACAACCAATTTGCAATTTTAATCATGTTTTCTGTGTTATATTTCCTTCTCTTTTGCTCTTACAAAGTTTCTCTAGTAAAGCTTGCTTCCTCCTCTCATTCTTTCAACCCAAAAGGCATCATTATCATGTAAGTTAAAGCACAGAACTTATCCTTGAACATTTCAGAATGCAGACCCAGAAAACTCAACCTGTATTTCCAATTGCCTGCAGCAACATTATAACCATCCGACAATGCCAGTTCTTTTAGTTTGTTAATGTGTGTACATTGTTAACACTTCTCTTGTGCACAAATAATTGATTCACTCTTTCTGATACATTACTTTCAGAAATGTGAAATTGCAACCTTTGGTAATATGATTGTAGGTTGATGACAACCACCCAATGGCTCTTGCACTCCCCCTTCTCAAAACAATGGGCAAACGAGACAAAAAGCCTTATGGGTCAAGATAAGAACATAGAGATCACTTATCAATTGTCATCAAGGGCAAAATAGACTTAATTTGGGGAAAATTAATTTCATTTATTGGGAGTTAAAGATAGAATTGGATGGTGAGAAACAAAGACAAAAGCTAAAATACCTTCCTTTCACCTCCCCATTCTTTTCAGGCTCAACTTCATTTCTTCACTTTCTACTCCACTATCTCCTGTCTTCCCCACCCCAAGCGGCTAAAGGTAATCAGGAAGCAGGGGTGTGGTAAGTCCATAACAGCTCCTCTCTGCCACTCTTCCTCCCATTTCTTCACTGTCCTACAGTGGGTCCTTCCACAAACTGCAGTCTTTCACAATAAACCTGCTCCTCCCTGTACTCTCACAGACCACAGATTTTTCTGGAACTATCCACCAGCTCTGGCATGGGATCCTGAACAACCTGCAGTACGGATATCTGTTCCACCATGGTGCTTTCCACCGGCTTCAGGAAAATACCTGCTCCACCATCATCTTCTCCATGGGCTGCAGAGAAGTATCTGCCCGGGTGCTTGAAAGCACTTCCTCTCCCTCCTCCCTTTCTCTGCCTTTGCTGTTCGCAAGGTTGTTTCTCATACTCTTTCTTCCCCTCACTCCTCTCTACCTCAGCAGTGCTTTTGCCCTTTTTTATGTTATCACGGACATGCCACTATCTTGGCTGATGGGCTCAGCTGTGTCCTGCAGTGAGTACATTGTGGAATCACCTGGAAATGGTGCGGCAGACCCTGAACAACTCCCACAGAGGCCACCCCTGCAGCCTCCCACCCACACCTTGCCACCTATACCAATACACATTGCTAAAGATATTGATTGTCCTTTACAGGCTTAAGGAAGAGATACTTCATACTGACTGCATTATGCAGCCTTGCCTTCAGTCTGGGAAGAAAGACCTGTCTCCCAGTACAGACCGCACCACTAGACATAGTTGGTGAGACTTGTTGCTGGAGTTCGTGGGGTATCTACCACCATCACAATAAAAGCTAGCTGAATTAAGTGATGTTCTTCACTAAAATGAGTTGTTCCTTTCTTGGTAACAAAGACCTTAATAACATGAAAGCTGTTGCAGTCTATACAGTATTTGATTTTTCTCCTTATTCATTGCCTTTTAGCAGATCTTCCTAACCATGTCTTTTATACTGAGACCAAGTTACACCAACATAACTGCTAAAAACTACGTCAGCCTCTGCAATACTCCTACAGTAGCATCTGTGAGCTAAGGGCAAAAAAGTTTAAACATTGTATTCTGGCCTTCTTAACAAAATATATTCTGTAAGCAAAAAAAAAAGACATTAGAATAGCCAAAGCTTGCAGTACTTCAGTAGACTTTCTACCACATTATTTGCATTTCTTAAATAATAAAAACAATGCTTGCTGTGACAGCTGGATAATCACATAAAACTAGGAAGTTCTCTATAAAACCTGTAAGGTTCTCCATATAAATAGTGCTTACTACTACAATACTCACTGTTATGCAGGTTGGGAGAGGTACGAAAAATTAAACCAAGTGAGGTTTAAGTCTCCTTAAACCTAATCATTAAATTTCTTATTCACTGAAATTTGTAACTTCATCTAGACAGTTTTGTAACATCCTAACAAATATTTTCAGATTAAAATGCCAACCCAGATGAGGCCACACTCAGAAAACAATCCCTGAGGCAGAAAAGAGGGTCACAGCACAGACTTAACCATCTGCCAAAGTGGATTTACAGTGTCTACAGTTAGCTAAGTTATTCACTGCAAATATACTCTGTGTGGAAAAATAGCCCTTTTTTTTCTGTCATGTAAACTGACCTTGACCTTACCAACAGTGTTCAGTACTCCTAAATCTTATCAGAGAGATTCTTAAAAACAATTTTATCCCTGGATTGTTCTTGAAATGTAGACTCTGAGGAATAAACAGCTGAGAGTGGTCACCCAGGTCACACAGCAGCAGCTCAGTGCCCTGACTAGTGAAGGAACAGAACCAATACTATGCGGCTGTGGCCACCAGCCATCTGACAACAGTAATGAGAACATGGTACAAAGAAAGTCCACCAGCAATGCATATGTTAAATCTGTTCAGAAGATACATTTGTCAAACAGTTTTGAATAACTAAAAATTTGAGAAAAATCTGTTCATACACAATTCACAAAGAAGGAATAAGAACAAACTTGCCAAGCAATTTGTTTGCTATGCAAAGATATCCCAGCTGTCCTCATTATCTTACTTATCTTGTTTAAATGTCCCTTGCACTCCTACCCTCTTGCCTGGTTTACCCAGTGTCATCCCATCCTTTACCATGACAAGTTTTCTCATAGGCACAGTCACATCTCCATCTGAAAAATCCATTCTTTCACTGACACTTATTTTAGTTGCCCTTTTTTTTCTTTCAGATCTTTTGGAATGAAATTACAAAACTGTTAAACATTTAATAAAAGCTCACAGAAATTTTCTGTTGAGTGTGTGACATTGAAATAAGTGCCAGTAAAATGGCTGCTTCCTCTGCAAACAGATACAGGGATTAAGAATTCCTAACAGAAACTAAAGGTCCCCAAATCTCCTGGCAGATAACAATATAGCTGCTAAAACGAAGAAGAATAAGTGAGTGCCATGTCCAATACCTATGCAAACTCCGTCACAATCTTCCTGTACAACTTTGGAAAAGGGCACAGAGGTTTCTCTCTGCAATACAGGATAAAAATACATGTTTGTCTGGAAAGACTGTCGTGAAGATAAACACGTTAAAGACTGCCAGATGCATGGGAACCATAGTAATGGGATTACATTGAATACAAATACATCACATGTGAGAAGGCACATAGGCATGGATGTGCATGCTTACAAGGTACATTAAAGGTGGGAGGGGGAATGCTTAGAAAATTGTCACTCTGGCACCCTTTAGAGTTTGCTAAGAGAGGTCTAGTTATGTTGGAACATTAGGACACTAATCCCTGTTGGAGACATCTATCCCATGGAGTAAGCAGTACTGTACTGTTCTAACTTCACAAGGATTCATTGCAACATCCATGTTAGATATAACCACACAGCCTTCCCTCTAATTCTTCCTAGTACTGATAAGGTTCTGATACATTTTGAAAAACGGGACATGAAAATAGCACAGGGAGGTCAGATGTTGTGAAAACAAGGAAAGCAGCAGGGGACAGAAGTCAGCAGAGTCAGACCATGCAGGCTGTTCACCCTGCTGGGACTGGAATTGCTGCAAACACTAGAGCCAGAATACAGGGCTTCACTAATTCTCAGCATATGAATAGTAAATGCTTTCAATCTGAAGTGACATTTGTATGCAATTTAGCTGCATCAGTTCCAATCTTGCTCTTTTTTTTGTAACCAGTCAGCTTTATTACTAAAGTAATGTTGGGGCACAAACACGCAGAGCAAAGTGCATGTGTAACTTCTAAACAAACCCTCTGGACCACCCTAGAATGCATCAAACAGCCCTTGGTAAAACAGAAGCAAATACCATTGCCCTGGATTAACAGCACAGGGCTGGAGGGAAAAAGAAATCACCTACTAAATCTATAGCTGCTCACTTTCTTAAGAGATAGATAAACATTTTACATATTAAATGGGTACCAACAGCTTGAAAATTACACTTTTGTTTGAAAATTCTATAATCACTATATTACAAGTAACTCATAAAAGTACTGTGAATATTAAAAGAAAATTCTAACAAAATATTTCTTTCACTTTTCTTTCAGATTTCTTACTTGGAGCACATGATGGAATTTATTGAACAACCAGTGTAAGACTATCAAGGTAAAGACAGTGAGTCTTAAATCTTTCAAAGACCAAAATAATCATCTTGAAGATCATTAATACCCTCTCTCTGTTCAATGGGACTATTAATATTTTTACAGATTAAGGACATGCTAAAATACTATACCAGGACATTAGATGCTTTTTTTCTTTGACACCTGCATCTTTAAATGTTTCAAATGTCAAATAAAGGTAAACAGAAAAGCAGTAATAAACACATTTCAAAGACTGAATCCCAAATTAATAAAGAAAACTACATTAAATACGAGTTCATCTTTCAAATGATACGTAAAGATTTTTTCTTCTTTTACTTACTTGACAAATCCAATTCCCATACACAACAGATATGCTATGCATGTGGATGCTTGTGAAGACAGTTAGCAGGTTAAACTCTGAGTGCAAGTCTTGAAACTATTTGACATAGTGTAGGTTAGCTCCTTGCTGCTTTAGACCACTCCAAAGTCATCATTAGTTACTGTTCTCTTTGCAGACTACCAAGTAGTACAGGATCACTGCTCTTCCCCAAACATTACTGCTCCCTTGCAGTCATGTCCTCTCCTGTCTGTCTGCCAGTCTCTAAACTTTGTCATCATCCTCAGCTGCTTTCACAAATCTAACCAGGTCACTTTTCAGAAGGTATGAAATAGCAAAGGAGTGTCTGGCCTCTCAGGACCAGTGAGAATGAACGTCTGTACCCAAAAACTTCCTCTAGAGGCCACTGTCTGCCCTATCATCCATATCAAAAGGTCAAATATGTTCCCTCGCTGCACTCAACAAGCACTCCACGAACATTCCTCCCTCCCAGTTCCCTTAGAACTTGGCTTATCTCTGTGGACTCCTAACATGAGGCAATGGCCCCAGTGATCTGTCACCAGACTCCAAAATGCATGTAAACGTTTACACTCAGAGCAGATTCTTGTTTTCTGTCAATACTAATAATCTTTGGTAAGTTCAACACAAACTCTTCTTTTTATGACAACGCTGTTTATAAAAATACTGTGAAATGTAAGTAACAAATTTTCTGTTCATCAGAGGCAACTTCTCCAGAATTTACAGAGGCATTTCTGCCTTTATTGACTGCATGTGTATGCGTCAATGTGAAGCTCAATGTTTTTGTGAAAAAGAGTTAATTACAAGGTCTTTCCAGTACTCCCAATGAACCAATACAAAAATACTGTGCCAAGCAAGAGATTGTTCACTATTAGCATCTAAGCTGCCAAAAGGTTTCAATAATATTATAACTCTAAACAACTACTGTATCATGTAGTCTAAGTTCAGGCTTATCATTGTGGCCTCAGTGGTATCAGAGAGAACACAGTACTACCACCTTGTGACCTCCTTTGTGTCACAGGAAAACACAAGGGGTACACCTTCGCCACAAATAAGCAATGCTTTAAAAAATGGCAAGAAACTGCTCAGCCAGAACACATTGAGATGATTCAGCAAGTGCAACAAGCCTCACACTCCAGACAAATCCGCCAAACCTCTACCACAGAAGACTGTCTTAATGACATTGGGATAATTCCTCACTGATCACTTACTTGGCAATCAGTTCGACCTTGAGACTGAGCAAGATACAATGGCCTGGACTCAGAAAGAAACAATTGTGTTTTGCTTTAAAACATTGCTCTGTTCTGTTCAGCATCTTGTGTTTAACTGTGCCCAACTATGGATAGCTGAGGAATATTTCAGAAAACGTTTGTGATAATGAATTACAAAAAAACACAGCTCAAAATCATAGAATATTCTGAGCTGGAAGGGTGGACCACAAGGATCATTGAAGCCCAAGTCCCGGCCCTGCACAGGAAAATCCCAAGAATCCTGCCATGAGCACTGTCCATACAAGGGCTGGCTAATTGCACCGAGTCCTGAGGCATGATATTGCAGATAACTTGAGCATGTGGGATGTAAGGCTGCCACCCAGGTCTGATCCAAGAACATGAACAAAAACATTCAGGCTCCGCATTCCACACACTAGTTCATTATTATCTTTCACATAAGTCAC
Organism: Climacteris rufus; assembly: GCA_013398175.1. Taxonomy (NCBI): domain Eukaryota; kingdom Metazoa; phylum Chordata; class Aves; order Passeriformes; family Climacteridae; genus Climacteris; species Climacteris rufus. Next base: position 351,496 of record VZRZ01008555.1, read on the forward strand.
AGTATATATGTGTGTATATACACAAGCCAGAGAACATATTCTGGAATGATTAGCTAAAGACTTCTTTCAGCTGCTTGTATAGATGCCTTTGACTAAATTCAGGTGCATTTTGCTCTCTGGTCACTACAGGACCAGGTGATTCTGTTTTTCCCGCAGTAGTGACACATCCTCTGCATTAATTACTCAACTGCTTTGAATATTTTATGAAGAAAGTGGGTTACCTGTAACCATGTTTTTTTATAGCCATGTAAGAAGCTAGCACAAACACTAAATTATACCAAATTAAACATGTATCCCTTGCCTCCTCTTTCTTTCAATAGTTTAAGTACCATTCTTAATGTTGTATTTAGCACATAATGAAGAAATGTAACCTTGATCAGAAATACTTAGAAACTTATTAATTTCATATCAGTGTATCTTAAATGAGATCCAAGAGTGATGAGCACCATTTTTGCTAGAGGATATCTAAAATAAAGTATCTGCTAATACTTTTAAAATACTCTTGATAATTTTGTCACGTCCAGAAATTGTCCTCCAAATTAAATCACTGACAAACTACAATGTTTTTTTCTTTAGTCTATAGATAGATATCAATCAATAATTTTATCAGTACTAGATCTAAAATCCTCCAACTTCAATGTAGGTCTTAGATACATATCAAAGTTCACACAAGATGCTTGAAAAGTCTCTGATTATTAAATATTACAACATCTTAAAAAATTACAGGTTTAAAATTTACATAGTCACATGCATAAACAAGTTGATTTGGAGTAAAAAGTTAATTTGATCCACTCCAGTTGCATTACTGTGAAGTTTTATTTTACGACAACTGCAAAATAAGATAATTCTTTCCCTATTGAAGAGGATGAGTCCTCAGTGAAGAAGCTCAGGTACTGAATTAACCTCATAGTAGCCCAAGAATTAAGAAAACACATATGAATTATATGTGCTTTTTATAAAAAGAATAGTTCATTGGCAGTTGAACTGTTTGAATACCTCTTTCTTTAAAACCTCTGAGTAATATGGAAGAGAGGAAGAAGCATTTTTTTCCAATGCAGTTATTTTGATGCTAAAATTATCAGGTCCAGATTCAGATCTGTCCAATGGAGAAAAAAGGAACAGGAAAAATAAGTGGCCCAAACACTGCTCTCTGGAGTTCTGTGTATGCTCCTTCACATGAACTGCCTTGCAAGCTAAATGGTTATATCACTCACCTGCTCACATACATTAGCATTGCATCAGCATTCACACTCATGTTTATCACTTAAAAAGAATAGAAAAAAAAAAAGACCTTGAAAGACCTTAATATTTGAGTAGTACAGTAGTTGGCGTGTCCTACTATGAATATATCTTCACTTCTTCCAAGGAAGACAAACAGTTTGATGCATTCAGATGGGTAGTTGAGAAAAGTAAATTGCCCCAAATCACTCCACATAACATCACCACATAGTTGACAAGGGGCCACAGAAACTATCAAAACTCATTACAGCATTCAAAGCCACAAATTCACCGCAAATATAGACTTGTATACTTGCACTCCTCCAAGACATATGAACAGGTCATGTGAAAGAATAATCACAACATAAATTGAAGGTGGCCCAGTGCAAAAGGACCTGGGGGTGCTCATTGACAGCAGCTGAACATGAGCCAGCATGTGCCCAGGTGGTCAAGAAGGCCAATGGCATCCTGGCCTGTATCAGCCATAGTGTGGCCAGCAGTACCAAGGCAGTGATTATCCCCTGTACTTGGCACTGGTGAGGCCACACCTAGAGTCCTGTGTCCAATTCTGGGCTCCACAACTCAGAACAATCATTGAGGTGCTAGAGTAAGTCCAGGGAAGGGCAACAGAACTGGTGAAGGGTGTGGAGCGGAAGTCCTATGAAGAGTGGCTGAGGGAGCAGGGGTTGTTTAGTCAGGAGAAAAGGAAGCTTGGGGAGACCTTACCACTTTCTGCAACTGCCTGAAAGGAGGTTCTAGCCCAGTAACATGCAACAGGACAAGAGGAAATGGCCTCAAGCTGTGCCAGGGTAGGTTTAGGTTGGACATTAGGAAGAAATTCTTCACAGAAAGGGTGATCATACATTGGAAGGGGCTGCCCAGGGAGGTGGTGGAGTCACCGCCCCGGACGTGTTTAAGGAAAAACTTGATGTGGCACTTTGTGCCAGTGTTGCCTTAGGTTTAAACCTTTATATTTTTCAGATTCTGTATTGCCTGGTGTGTATGCTTTATAGCTCGTTAGTTGCCGTTCTCTATAGACATAACAGTGCCTCTCTGGACTCACCCTGCAAGGACAGGCCCAAGCTTCTAAAGGGTGGGGAGGGGGAGCGAAATAAGGGAGCTAGGGGGAAATTGCAAAGTATTAATTGGTGTATTTATGCTGATATGCAAATGGACCAAACCTATAAAGGTGTGGAGAACTTGTGACTCGTCATCCATTTTGGGTGATGCCCCAAGGAGGGGGCTTTGTCTGCCCTAAATGTACCTTTGAAGGCCTTTTGAATAAATACCCACCTTTTATTCCCTTCCTCCTGACTGGCCTCAGTTTCTGGGCTAGCCTTTTTAGGCAACACCAGGGTCTAGGTGACACCGTAGTGGGAGGTCACAGGCTGGACTCAATGATCTCAGAGGTCTTTTCCAATCTAATTGATTCTGTGATTCTGTGAATTCTGAGTTATTAAATTCAATGCAACCATTTATCCAGTGGATATCCATTAGATATCCATCAAATATCCACTTCATAGTATCTGCATCTTTGGTAGAACATGACAACTCAGAAAAGCCAGTTAAAAGTACTCATCTGGAAATTGCTAGGCTCAAAGCATAAAACATTAAGTGAGGACCTATGCTGTGTACTACACAGGAGACCAGACCTAGGACCACAGAGTTCTCTCCTTGCCTTAAAAGCTCTAAACTATAGGAAATGGTTGAAGACTTGTGGGTAACTTCTATTTCATGTGTAGGAATGCAGGTGAAGATATGCACTTTGAATTAAGCACTCCTGTAAACAAAGTTCAGAGATGGCATATCCTTTGGTTAATCAGTCATAACCCCTTCTCCACCTTGAAAAGGGGGAAACTTGTTTACTGAGTTACTGTTATCAGACGGGAATTGCTGGGGGATAACAGTGAACAAGGCATAGATTTGACCATCTCACAAGAATGAAGAATTAATCCCTTTTGCTGAGTGAAAATCTTGGAGATAATTAAGGGAATTTTATCACCATAAGCAGTATGAAAACACAGCTTTTATACACAGTGAAAGAAGGGAACCAATGAGAGAGGAAGAGACTTTGTAAGACAACTGAGGCCAGCAGCCTCTCACTACAGGACTGCCAAATTCTACCCAATGCAGGATTATACTGCATAAAATATTAATTGAGCCTATTGTGGCCTCTTTCCAAGTCTAATAGCCTTTGCTGGGCCCTTGGTGGAAAACCCACAAGAACCAGAATTCCCAGATATATACTAGAAAGTAGGATTCAAGAAGGCTGCTGTGGACTATGTTCTTACTACTCTACTTGAGACTCAAAGGAAGATTTCTCTGAGAATAAAGGTGTGCACAAAGGTTTAAGAGTATGGACTTCCCAAAGAGTCCTACCACTAGCAGTGCTAGTGATACAACTTTGCTGCCCTTTGCTACCAGAGCTGACTGTTACCTCCCTCTCAGCACAATTTTTTAAATCAAGCTTTAGTTCACCATGTCTGAGGACAGCAGACTTTATACTGAGGTGCAAGAGCGTGTTCTTGCAGGTTCTGAAATCTAAGTGGTGCAGTGTTTTAATGGATTGGTGCTTCACCTCTAAGCATTTGGTCCCTGTCCAGTTTAGGATAAAAGGCATAGCTCACTGTAAAGATATTACTTATAGTCCTTGGCTTTATCTCTATCACAGAAGCCCTACTCAGCTTGCAGCAAAATTATAGCTGCTATTCAACAGTGGCATATTAGGGGAACTGCCTTGCCAGCACTACAGTGCATGAGCAGTACTGGTTGAGAGATTGCACACTCCCACCTGCACTATACTTAGTTCTAGCCAACACTAATCATTTCCAAGACACATCTACTAATGTGCATTTCCTCTCAAAATACTGACTAATGGTGAAAATCAATACAGCAAAGTGAGAGGATATATGACTTGGATATACCTGTTTCACATAATGGGAGCATTTAGCTTTAAACAATTTGTGACCTATAAAATGTTTACTGCAATTAATGATTAATTAATTACAAAAGTGTAGACATTTGTTCCAATTAGAGTTGTTATCCGTATTGTTGTGCTAAAGTATTGGACTTGCTGGTATGGGCTGCTTTTTTTTTTTTTTTTTTTTTTTTTTTTTTTTTATTGGAAAA
>VZRZ01008555.1:355861-373027 GCA_013398175.1 Climacteris rufus
GTTTTTTTTTTTTTTTTTTTTTTTTTTTTTTTTTTTTATGGAAGTCAAATAAGTCATTCACTGCTTAAAGCTGGTTTCTCATCTGGAGCTCTTTCTCTCACAATTTCCATACCCCTTGACCTTCTGAGCATCTGTCACAGCAAAACCTTTGCTCAGAACAGGGGAGAAGGTGAAGGGCTTCATCAGAAGCAGATGCCAAAACGCTTCTTGCATGGGCTGGGACAGAGTGAGCATCACTCTCAGCTGCGGTGCGACCTGACTTCTGTGCTGGAACATTCTCCAGCCCCAAGAGGTCCAAGGACAACTCACTGCTGATTCTGACAATTGCTCTGTCTCTCACACTACAGGAAGTGCTGATGGGAAGGCAACCACACAAGTTCGAAGGGCCAGATTTTGCCCTGCAATCCTTATCCAGTAACAGCTGTGGCATTATACAGGGCAGAAAGAAGACCTACTTTTTAATATTTTCACAGGGTCTTTCCTTCAGATCTTTTCCATTTTTCCAGAAGCATCACTGCATAACTGAAACACAAGTGATTTTTGCAAATGGTAGTTCTGAGAAAAGAAAACAGATACAAGGAAAATAACAATGGATTTCCAACAGATCTGTGAGAAAGACCTGATCTATAGGTCTCGGAATACTTCCCAATAGCCAATGGTCAAAGGATCAGGCACAAAGGACCAAAAATGGGATTATAAGCATCTTTAAGCCACCCTGTAAAATAGAAAAATTCAATGCCATCAGCAAAGGAAAGGAAGAGGAGAATATCAACAAGGGAAGATATGAAAGAAAGTACATGAAAGAAATAGAGCATATACAAGTAAAAATGTCTAATAAAGTCTGCAACTTTGTCTAGTGTATTAAATAATCTTTTCTGCATCTCAGAGCATAATTAAAGTGTTGAAAAATTAATTTATTTTTGTAAGCATTCTAGGTCCATTAAATAAACATCATTCTAACTCCTATTAATTTGGGGGAGGGCGTCTATATTTTATTTATCAAAATATACAGATGACAATGGGAGTACTCCCACTGTGTTCAACACTCTTTGGATCTGATACCAATGCTGCAGAAGCTGAACTTGCCCAGTGATCCTAATGCGAACTGGTCAGCATGTACTTTTCAAAGTTATTATCATCAATTGATCAGTAAAATGTTTAAAAGACACTGGACTCTGGTGATGAAGTCTTGACGGAATTAATAGCAATAGCAAAATTGTCTGAGATTTCCAGAGTTTTACCTAGAGAATCCATCTAGGTCATGCCTGCCACATTTCTGAAGTCAGAAGCAGCTGAGAAGCACCAGAAGCAGAGGTGAGCTTTCTGGGTGACACAGCTTTGCATGTTTGAGAGAGGGAACCAGTCACTGGAGAGCATTTGTACCAACCAGTAAGATACATGGATTTCTCTCTGTCTAATGAAATTGCCTGAAATATTTAAATATGAACATACAAATGTCTGTTACTCTGACTAGGATAAAAATGCAAGGATTTCCTTATCCTGCATTGTTATCCAGCAACAGCTGCAGTCTTAAAATGACAATCAGCCTCCTGAAACATCAAAATGCAGAAAACTGCACAACTGGGGAAAAAACTTACGCAGTAAGTTTTACATATGCAGATGACAGCAATTTGATTGTCCAAGGCAACTGTTTTGGCCCAATTTTTACAGAGAATTGCTTACAGTGAGCACAACAACCCTAGGCAGGAATGTTCTCGGCACCAATAGGCTGCTATGCTAAATCACCAATGTAAACAGGAACATTTATCAGCTCTCAGAGTTTGGCCACAGGATCCATTATCTGAGGTAACAATTACTTCACTTGGTCTGGAGCTCTTTCTGCCTATTGTAGAAATCCTTCTTCCTTTCACAAATTCAACAGGGTCAACTACCATCTTATTTTCTGTCTCTCCTCATTACCTCAACTATTTGCCTTCTCTGTTAGCCTAAAGAATAAAGGATCAGTCTTTAAATACTGACTATCATGCATAGAGTTTGCCAGTTTCTTTGGACATGGACAGCAGAGGCTCAACTAATACTCAAAATAGGCTAGCAGGAAACGAGCTAGGCCACTCACCCACACATGTATAGCTGCCCATTGCAAATACTGGATATAAAAAAAAAATGTCATCTGTTGTTGCAACTAAAAGAACCAGCCTGCTTAAAGATCAATCCCCAAAGACTCACAGTTCTGGCCCACAACCCTTGAGTCCAAACTAAGAAAGAGGACTTTACTTACTATATCTGAGGAACCTCCCCCAAAGTCCTAAATTGGCTGATGCCCTAAGCACTACCAAAATACAAATATTAAACCACCAATAGATATCAGAGACTGTAAGTAACTCTAATACTAAGTGGAGATTGACTCGGGGGGACCATTGCACCATGCTTACAGTTTTCATGCTTTCAGACCACAGCTGCTTCCTTTTGAAAGGGAAGAGAACATTTCAATTTCAGATCAAAGAAGAGCTTTATGGTTTAAAGATTTGTCTATTTTCCAAATATATTAGCTAGAGAAATCAAATAATGAAAGATGGATCTCCTTCTCTCTAAAATTATCTTTTATAATAGTCCTAGACTACCACAGCTACTATGATGCAACTAATTCTGCGAGATGTGTATAAATGTGCATATACTTTTATTAGAATTTGACTTGCAGTTTTCTCCTACAAAACTCCTTTGTTTTCAAAAACGTTTGCTTTCCTAAGAGACTGACCCAAGTGAAAGTTCAAGTTCATCACAGATTAGAATTTTTTCACTTTGCACCTTGATAAATTCCTGGCCACAAAGTTCCACATGGCTTTGACTAGATCATTACCAATATCTGCAGCAGCTAGCTAGTCTGAACCTGCTCCATGCTCACAGGCAGGATCAGCCCTCATTCAACAGTCATAACTTTTAGCTGTCACTTCTTTGCATTGCTTTTTCTTTTTTATATTTCTCACATTTTCTTTTGCAGCTATGCAGTCACAAGAAACAGGACCTCAAAAAGTCACCTAGCTTATCCCTCTGTCCCAAAACCAGATCAAATATATTAGATTGTATTACCTCATTACTAGAAGTATTTTTTCTGCTTTATAAAAAAAAAAAAAAAATTTCTTGCCATTTATCTATAAAACTGAGTAACCACATAGTCTTTCCTAGGGTACAAGAAACAAACAGTGTCAGTCATTCCAAGAATGAATAACAACCATAGCTTGTAACTACAGAGACTGACATATTGCTACACTTTCATTTCAAAAATATTTTTAGAAAAATCATATATTCAGGAATTTTATAATTAACTAACACTTCTACTGAATTTTCAGCTTGCCACAGAGATCCACACCCATACATTACAAAAATCAGATAAGATTACTGCTGAAATTATCTGGAAAGATGAAAGTACACTGAGTCGTCAGTACGCCTGACATCGTACATCAAAAAGATGTCCCGGAATAGCTTATCCTCAGCAATCCCCAGCACAGGATCACTTACATACCTGCCTTTGAAGCACATGGCAATTGTGCCTCACCTACAAGTATAATAGTGTGTTTTACCTCAACAACAGCTGGTAAGGGACTGGACCTTCTTTCAAACACAGTGTTGTAAAACACAACTGATGATGGAGAGTTCACCAGGATGCCATCAGTAAAGAAGACAACTGTACAATATCTGTAATGATATACAGACCATTCTCTTGTGGTCTTGGTTTTGTAGTTACTGATATGGACAACACAAAGAGTAAGTATGTTGTTTCTTTTTAAAAAACATTGCCTCATAATTGTCTCACTCTCAAATACGTGGTGAGAGACATAGTTTAAGTTGCATTTCCCACAAGTTCGACAAATAAGTCGACCATCTTCTTCACCCAGAGCTGACATTGACTCACAGTAAAACAGCAGTGCTGTCTCTAAAGAATTTCTATCATGCATATGTTACTCTTGCTAGCAGTCCAAATCATGTAACTGAACACCTCATGCTAAGTGCTGTAAAGACACAGAAGAAAAAGATGGTCCCTGAAGAAAAAGCACATCTGCCTTCTCAGTCATAAAGCCTTAAAATACAGCTTCAAGTAATCTCACTATCTCCTATGATTCCATCTTTATCTCTACCTGACATTGTTGAGAACAATTTTATTTTTACTATGAGTGCAAAAAAGATGTCACAACATGTGTGATATCATGCAAAAAATATCTAAACCTTAAAGGTGAGTGAAGATTCTATAAACTGCTAAATCATGTCAGACCTCAGAGTATTGTGAAGTTAGAAATGTGCCTGAAGGCCTGCTTAAAAAGTACAGCTTCTAGTGAAAGAAGCTCTGTCTCTTTAAAAGGACCTCCCAAATTTTGATTTTTAATTTAAACTATAGATTTATAATTTATAATTAAAATTTGTACCTCTAGTCTGTGTTCACACCTGACATTCTGCCAGGCCTGCGGTCCTTTCCAAGTTATTCAAGTTATTCTTGCAGCAGCAGCTGGATACTTTCAAAACAGCCAGTAAAATCACTGGGCATACTATACTCACACTAGTGCTACAAAGAGAAGAGCTTGATGCTTAATGTCCTAATTGTGTTCAAGGTGGTCCAAGTTTGCCTTTCTAAAGTGAAATGAACCTATCTGTGCCCTATGCATAGAAAAGGAAATGGAATCTTGGTTTTTTTCCATTTTATTTTTGCATCAGGCAGCTCAGTGTCATCTCTGACCCACAAATCCAAGAATGTTTAGGGTAAACACTGACTAGCATAAAAACAGGCAGGAAACAGAGCAGCATGATGTTTAGTTATGGAAACACAAAAATTATTAGTTTTCGTGATTCCAATGTCAATACAAGTGTTAAAACCAATGTATTTCTTAATGCAGAATAGAGATTTATTAAGCAACCAAACAATCTGAAATGTTCTACTTCCATTTTGTTTCTAAGTTGTGTTTAATGAAGTGCATGACTGTTTTGTCCCACTCCTCTTGACATTAAGTACTTTTCCCACGCTTTTCACTTTAGTTTATGTGACCTGAAAATGGAAAGGACCTATTTGGCCAACCACGGTATCTCCCCACTGGTGTTGGACTGACTTCTACTATATCCTTTTTAACTTGCAACAGAAACGTGTTTATATGATTAAAAATAGAATTTCCTTTTCCCAAATGGTTTTTCAGAACAGAGAAAGTAGGTAGAAGATTTTTTAAAGATATTTTTCAGTAGCACTAGCATTCAGTTTGCATTTTCCTCCCACCCTTCTGACCTGTGCAGATGTTGTGGATTCCCTTTTGCCACCTGATCCAACGGAAGAGTCAGCTCTTTGCTCTAGGGATGTTTCTCTTCCTAGAGACATGTGGAGATGCCAGAAATAAAATTACCTGTACATAGCAATATCAGGTGAAGGCATTATAGCTACAGCAGCATCCTCTATCATCACATTCAAAGAATTAGAGAACCTGACTTTAAATAGAGTTTTTTCTCACAGCCTGTCACATGCCTCTACAATACTTGCATGCTATCGTGGAGACTGAACTTCAGACTTTATTCTGGCTACATCCTGATTTGAATGCCTTTGAGAAGAGGATTAGACTGGATCTCCAGATATCCTTTTCAATCCAATTTTTCTACAAACCTATAAATTATATACAATATGGTCTCTAGTTCAAAATGAGCTCTTGGATGAGCATTAACTACAAGGACTGGCACAAATATATATATATATATATATATTTTGTTATCAAATAAAGCACTGTTGCCTCTAGAGACGTACAGATCAGCATACATAGTTTTTACATACATTTCATTAAGGCATATCAGGTACAAACGCTTCATGTCACTTGATCGTAACATGCTGTCTCAGGCACTTAATAATCAATCTTCCCTCAAAAAAGCCTACTTACAAAACACAAAACAGGAGGCAAAATGAATTATGCTTATTCAACCAACTGGACTGTTTATCTTGGTAAGTCTATCAGCCTCATAAAATTTCATGTTACTGACTCTTACCAGTTTTTTAGGGAAAAAAGACAAAACAAAACCAACTGAGGATCATCTCAACCACCCTGCATCTTTTACAGCTATCTCAGCACAAAGTCAGTGATTAATGTCAGCTCAAGTATTTTTGAACACCCTGCACCCATACTGACCATTTTGATAGAGACATACTTTTACTGGCTTACTGGCAAATAAGGAGATGACAGAAAGGAAAGAAAACTCACTAAGTGGAATAAAAAGAACCACACCCCTCCACCCACTTCACCAGGCAAAGGCTAATAACGACTCATCTAACACCTTTACTCCTCTTTCCTATTTTTCAGATTACTTCTCAGGTGGTACCATCAAACTGAAATCCCTTCAAGCAGTAGCATCTGTCATAGACTTGAAAAATAACACCATACTATTTATCGCCACCAAAGAGCTCCTGTTTTCATTTTCCCTCTTCACTTTCTGTTCCTTGTTGGCCCAAAGAAATGGGTTTTAAAACAATGTATCTAAAATTAGTGAGTAGCCTGGGCTAGAAATGCTAGTACTAACACTTGCGGATCTGCTCTCAAGCCACACTGTCAATTTGCAAAATAGCTTTTGTATCAAAAGAGATGCAATGACTAAGTAATATTAAGATCCCCCGGAAACCATGCTAAGGCACATGGAAAATAATGAGGTGACTGGAGAGAGCCAACACTGCTTTACTGCAGGCAAATCGTGCCTGACAAATTTGGTGGTCTTCTATGATGGGGTTACAGTGAGGTGGATGAGGGAAGAATGACTGATGTCATCTACCTGGACTTGTGCAAAACCTGTGTCACTGTCCTGCACAATATCTATGTCTCTAAACTGGAGAGCCATGGATCTGATGGATGGACCATTCAGTGATAAGGAAGTGGCTGGATGATCACACTTAAAAGTTGTGGTCAACAGCTCGATATCCAAGTGGAGACCAGGAGCTGGAATTCACATTGACAGACATCTTTGTCGGTGACATGGACGGTGGGATCGAGCACACCCTCAGCAAGTTTGCCAACACCCCCCAGCTGTGTGGAGTGATCGACACACTGGACGAAGGGATGCCATCCAGAGGGCCTGGACAGGCCTGAGATGGGCCTGTGAAGTACAATAAAACCAAGAGGCAATCCCAAGCACAAATGCAGACTGGGCAGAGCAGGAATAGAAAACAGCTCTGAGGTGAAAAACTTGGGGTTGCTGGTAGATGAAAAGCTGAATATGAGCCAGAAATGTGCGCTTCCAGCCCAGAAATCCAACCACATCCTGGCCTGCATCCAAAGCTGTGTGGCCAGCAGATCAAGGGAGATGGTTCTGTCCCTCCACATCACTCTCAGGAGACCCCTGCCTGGAACACTGCATCCAGCTCTCAGGTCCCTAACTTAAAAAGGACACGGAGTGGTTGCAGCGAGTCCAGAGGAGGGCCATGAAGATGACTGGAGGGCTGGAGAACCTCTCCTATGAAGACAGGCTGAGAGAGTTGGGGTTGTTCAGCCTTAAAGCATCCCTCTAGTACCTGAAGAGAGCCTACAGGAGAGCCAGAGAGGAACTTCTTACAAGGGCATGTAGTGACAGGACAAGAGGGAATGGCTTTAAACTGAGACGGAGTAGGCTTGGATTAGATAAGATGAAGAAATTCTTTACTGTGAGCATGGTGAGGCAATGGAACAGGTTGCCCACAGAAGTTGTGGATGCCCCATTCCTGGAAGTGTCCAGGGCCAGATCACATGGGGTTTTGAGCAATTTGGTCTACCGGAAGGTGTCCCTACCCATGGCAGAGGGGTTGGAGCTAGATGGTCTTTAAGGTCCCTTCCAACCCAAGCTATTCCACAATTCTCTTAAGATCTAAAAAAGTGCAAAAAAGGCAAAAGGGTCAGGATAATGGTGTGCTGCAAAGCAGTTTACAGCTAATTTATATGCAAAGCTAACTGTAATTCAGATAAGCATATCACAAGACAGAAGAAGTTGCACAATGTTACACAAGCAATGAGGTGTATCCAAATCTATTTTCTGTATCTCTGCCATACAGTGACAAATTAGGAATCTCTACAACTGTAAATGGTCCTCAAGTGACTGCAGTTATTTTGTTGAAAACAATCTTTTAACCACACAGGCCCACATGTAGATGTCTAACTTTGAAAGAATCCCGTTCCTCTTATGTCTTGTAATCAGAGACAGGTTTTCAAGCAGTGCCTTTTGAGTGCTCGGAAAAACACAGCACTTAGGCAAAATTTAGGGATGCACAGATCTCAGTGCCACTGGACTAAGTAGACTTGTAGGAGACAGTACTACACAAACACTTCAAATTTCAGCTCCAGAATTTTTTTGTCATTGCAGGCTTATTAATTCTCACTAATTTAAAATGAGATCTTTGGCAAACCAAAATATGGTAAAGTAATATGAGTTAAACTGGATCCTTTGATTTAAATAAAAGAATTTTTAATTTAATGGTAGTTTATTTTGCAACATAAATGAAGGAAGTACTAAGAGAGCCATTTCTAAACGGAAATTGAAGTATTTCATTTGAAAGGAGAAATATTATGACTTTTTTTCCATTATTGTCCTACTTAAAGTTTTTCACAACTTAAAAAGTTTGCTGGTTTTATTGAATATGCAGTTTATTTTGTCTCAAAATTTCACACTCTTAGGCCATAACTATGTAAACATTTAAGTTATGAGCAGCAGACTGACAGACCTATGAAATACCCAGTCCAGGATGTCATACAAGAATCAGGATTTTATTCTGTCTATAAACAGACATCTTGTTTTCTAAAGCATGAGAGTCCTCCCAATGTTTACAGCATTATTAATATATAATGTAGCTGGTTCTCAAGATTTGCAGCAAAGCATTCAAACTTATCTACTGTCTTGTATGATGAATATAAAAGTTTATGTAGTTACAGCAAATTGTATGTTTTTCATTTGCATGCAGATATTTTTGATTCTGTGAGTAAAATCTTTGTGCATAGCTCAAGGCAAGCAAAACAGTTTCAAGGAACATGAAGGAAAAGAAGCTGACTGTATTTAAAAGACTATTTTCCAGAAGCAGTCAGGATCTTATCAGCAATTATTATGAATGTATCAGTTACACACCGCTTAGTAAAGAGAAAGGTTGATTAATACTGATATCCTATGCCTTCCAATTTGATACTGTTTTGATCATTAGTGTATCTGGCTACCTGTAAACAGGACCAGCCACATGCCTCTAGAGAGGACAGTAAAATACTTCCTGGCTTATGTCATGGGTGTGATACCTCTTGGGGAATGTTGTTTTTAAGCTTACCACAACCAAGGTACTGATTGATCAAGGGATGACTTACAGCAATGCCAAACTCAAATTTAGTATTCAGAACTTTGAGCAAAATGATAAAGCAATCAAGAATTCAATTGATAAAGCACAGGTTAATAATTATCTCTTAAGTGGAATTGCTTTGAAAGGCATACTGGGAAAGTAAGCAAACGGCCGAAAAGCCTAGAAACTAACACAAAATTCTTTCTTTCCCTCAAGAAATTCTCAATTACTTCAGTGGAACAGGATTAGGCCACTGGCTCTGTAAATGCAGCCATGCAAATGTATTGTCTCTTTCTACAAATGTAGATGTCTGGCAAATTCATTTTGCTCTTACCATGGTTCTAACATTTTGATGTTTCAGCAGAAAAATAACAGTTAAGTGTATGAATGAATACTGAGACATTTTTTTAGACATTTAAGGTTACAATTAATAGTGAGGTCAAAATTTCTTCTTAAAAAACATTAAGCTATGATCTGAAATCTGTAATTCTCATATATGAAAACTCAGAATATGTATTAACAAAAAAAAAGTCAGGAAACCTACTGATTTTGCTTTCTCAGTTTTTAGTCCTAAATTTTTGTTTCCTATTCATCCACTAGCTGACAAAAATGACCTACAGGTGCAATGTCCTGACTTACTTGCACCCTTACATCAAAATGCTACAGATGAGTAAGAATAAGCCTCATTTCTCCTATAGCAAATACTTTTCACTTTGTAGTAGAAATCTTTCCCAGTAAGCAGTTGTGCCATCACCACCTCTTGGGAATACAGGTTGTCTAGAACTCAAATTATGTTGAAACATAAAACCATTGATTATCTCAAGATGGAAGGAACTCATAAGGATGGAGTTCAAATCCCTACTCCTTGCAGGACTGCCCAAGACTCAATTATAAGCCTAAGAGTGCCATCCAGATGTTCTTTAAACTCCATACAGTTATGAAGAGCCATACAACTAAATTATTCTGTTAGACAGGAGGATTTTGGCATTCAGGATAGTTTATGCAATTTGCCGACAATCTGGGAGGAAATGCTTGGCAATACGCTGTGGGACACCAGAACACTGCTGAAGTAAATTAAGTTTAAAGTCAGCTTCCCCCATTTCTCTCCCAATATCTTGTTTGTGGGTTTTTTTTGAGAGACCCTGGTTCTTCCTTCATTTCCCCATATTAATACTTCCATGTTTTCATCAAGTCTATTATACCATTACACCATTACAAACATATGGAACAAATCATTGGACTTCTTATGTCTTTTTATATTGTAGTACCTGTTTTCCCTGAACATTCAGAGTTTCAATGTTATCAGATTTTTTCAATAAATATATAAAATTGAGGAAAAGTAGAAGATGGAGGCAGAAAATAAAACTTGCCATGAACTAGGAGCATTACACAACTGATTTAAACACACCCAGATTCATGATATTTAGCCTTTAGTTCATTTATGGTGGTAATCTAGCATCATCAATAGCAGAAGCAAAACCTTTAGATACAGGACATTGCAATTCCATTTCTTAATTGTGCCAAGTTTATATCAACCTTTCAATGGAAATACCTCAAAATCGAAAGCATTTATACACTGAGAAATTAGTGGCATGCTGGCTCAGGGAACACACAAACCCTGATTGTTTAGCAGTGGTTAGAAACTTGAGTGTTGACAAATCTTATTTATTATAATAAAGTGTAGTATTTATATATATATATATATATATATACATACATATAAAACTATAAAGGTATAATTGTAACTCTTGTAAAGTATAGAAAAGCAAGCAAATTAGTTAGCAAGGTATCCCATTTACACTTAACTTCCCCGTACACAAACATAAGTGAAACTTGTGAGTAGTTACAAGCAGTGGCTCACTAACTTCTATGAAATCAGGAGACCTATGTAGAGATCACATTTTCAGGAATCCTTTCACAGTATTGCAACGCAAAGACAGTTTTCTAGACCACAGTATTTATAAAGATAACTACTTCATTAACTGTAATTCTCAAAAACTGCTCTATCTTTTCTTTGCTAGTTCCTGAAGTGATTCACCCAGCATCTGGAAACAAAGATATATGTATTGCTCAGTGGTTTCTGATGTATATTTGGTAAATTAAAAACACCTCTAAAACCAAAAATGAAGATGCTTTCACTAAGCGTAGAAATACTTGTGGTTCTGAATACAGAAGAGCAATTATAGGAGTCAATCTGAATACAATTCCTGGAAGCCTCAGAAGCATACTCTGATATGTGTTATTGGCAGTACTGTTTTGAATCTGCTCGTTCTGCCCTTTGAGTAAGCTGTACTTATGACTGCTAAAAAGATGAATTTGAAGTTAACTACATTTTACTGAATTGGGCAAGAAGTATGGGTATAGGAAAAGGATGTTCCATATTTTCAAACAGAACAAATCCATCGCAATTTTTGCAAAATAAAAATTTATTAACCATCTCAAACAACATATAGAATGACAAATAAAAAGTGCAAGATGCATGAGTCATTCACATATGCGCACTCTTGTCATATGACCTTATTTTCCACTGGAGTTGGCTGGAATTAACACTGTGGCAATCTGTGCTCAGTCTTGGACAGGTAGGAGGTAAAGGAAGAAGGTATATGGGATGAGATGTGCTCTCCAGAGATGTCTATGAAACACAGTGAGTGCTGCAGTGAAATGACTGGGTGTTTTATCCCATATTACTTTGCAGTGCCTGCATTTGCTAAATCAGGCTGCTAAGTCTTCAAGGTAAGCTATTCCAGTGTTTTCTCCAGCATGTTTTGTCACAAAGGCCAAACAGACCTATGTAAAATATCTACCCTTCTTTTTCTTTTCTTTCTTCTAATCTTCATCTGCTTGTTCTCAGGCAAGGTCACTGACAAACAACAACAAAACAAAAAAGGCATGGTTAGATTGTACAGGTCATAGATAAAAATCTCCATCCTCTTCCCACATACTTTTTTTCTCATAAGATATGAAATGGATCAGCCTTGTAGTGGGCAGTTCAGAAGGTCTGTCAATGACGGCTACATTATGTTTAACACCTTTTGAAGAACTTGCATACAGAGTGTGGACTACCACAGACACCAACTGTAGAAATATGGCAGTAACTGACTGAACAGGCAGCGATGTGTTCAGAAAGTGTGGAGACCCCTAAGAAGGTTCTACAGAGCAGCTGGAATTCATCCAGACACGTTCCCAGCCTTTCCACTTTGAGCACTTCTCCAGCTGATGAAGGTGAGGCAGTAGCACACCATAAAAGAAGTAAAAGAGGCTTTCCTCACTCTCAACATCTCAAGAATATTTGCTGAAAAATGCTGACAGTGTCCTGAAGACAAAAGGGGATGTTCATGCAAAGATCAACCTGACAATCCATCAATGGAAATGGGTAGCTGCTATTGTTTTATTCAGTGAGCAGCTTCTCTGAACCAACATCAAAATGGTTCTGTTTCCCTGAAAAAAAAATAATGTTTTGAATTTGGTTTACTCTCAGGAAGCAAGGGACTGCACATATGAAGATTCTACTGCATATATGAAGGTTCTACTGCATGTCTACATTTTATTCACAGAAAACATGCATTTGGCAAACAGTTACAAGAGTACTTTTAACAATCTTGTTTCCCATCTGGTATAATGGCATACTGAGGTGTCTGTTTCACTGCCATTGTTTCTACTCCTGCATGCAAAGAACTGATATTTAGTCACAGAAATTCTACATGCCCACATACATTTATGTATATTTAGCACATATTTATGAACACTGGATGTGGTCTCTTTTATCTTTTTGTTTTTTACTTAAAATTGACAGTGCACATAGGAGTGCTAAAATAAACTGGCTATTTGAAAGACATTTTCCTTGTTTCTTGTCCCCTTATAATCAGAAACTAAGAGGGATGAAAGAACAGAAGAAAAAGAATGAGTTCCTACAGCTGAGTTTTGAAAAAAAAGAAACAAGACAAACTAGCAGAAGTAGCATATAAAAATAAGCTTACCTGAGCTTGCTTTCCTTTTCCAGATGGTCTTTGGATTCATGAAGTACTCCTGACTTCCATTCACATACACCTCCTGACTTCTCTGTGTAATCCTTCTTAACGAGCTTGTTGTCCATATCCACTTCTGAGGTTCTTCTCCTTCCCTTTTTTGAGGTCATATGTCCAAGGGTCACTGAATTCTTATTTTCCTTAGCATCCAAACTCTGTATGTTGGCTAACAGAACCTCAGTTTTTGCACTAACAGTTTCCTTTTAATTGAACATTTGATTCTTTTTCCCTGCTGTGACACTGTTACTCATTCTTCTCATCACAACCTCTCCATCTTATATGTGCAATGTCCAAAAATCACCTTAGTTCTTGTGAGAATGCTGCAGCCTGGCCTGTGCCTACTATCCCTGAAGACTGAAGTTGGCTGGAATATGGAGGTCCGGTAACTCCACAAAGAGTAAAGCCCTTAAGCTCAAGTAGGTCCAAACATGCAGAGTATTTCAAAAGGCTGAGAAAAACATCTATTCATCACTGGAAGTGATGAGATCTGAAGGTTGATGAAAACTGGACTTTGAGATTGGGTGCAGGGTGATCAAAGCCAAAGGATCAGAAGATTGTGAAATTCTTGAACAACTTAGTAAATTTGTTTCTCATAGTAAATAAGTAGCATATCAACTGTGCAGGCATCTTACCTCTGCTGGAACAGAGAGTTTTTCCTACGTGTGAAGATATTTTAACTTGACCTGTGTAAACCCTGGGTGTTTCCTAACAAGACCCGGAATGGACTTTGTGCTTGCACGTGCTGAAAAAACACAAGCATTACTTTTTAGTGTCGACTCCAAACCCAAGGAATTTGTTTTTCTGGATGTTTAACTCAAACTATGTTGCATAACCAAGACATTGCAGAAATGTAATTCTGAATTCATAATAATTTGTCTTAGACTACCAAGAGTATTATAAAGATATAAATAAAAAGCCCTGTACTGTACCTTATCATTTTCTATGACATAACAGTATTATTTCTCCCTAAATGTGCACATACCCCCCCAATATCCTGAGTATTTATGCATACAACATGACAGCCACAATGTATGCAAAGTTGTTATAAACATAGTTTCATATTTAAACATTGCCTTTTCCTCTTCAGACAACAAAGGAATTGCTAGTATCTCTGAAAATGTTACTAAAACAAATGAGCAGTGCTGAAAATTAATACACTGGATTTAACAATTCTGGCAAAGGACATAAGAAATAAAAGGATGAGCCACTGATTTACATTATCATGAGAGGCCTGGGAAACCCCTTTCAAGAGTATTGCTTATGTTAGAGAATGCCCTGCTGCAGCATTGAAGGAATGACAGAACATCTACTCCCTACAGTTTATCCTCATAACAAACCTTGGAGATCTTCTCTTTCTGCATTTTGACTATTTCATTTGAACTGAGGAACTGTTCAGAAAGTGACAAAGATGGACTAGGTTAAATGCTGTAACATGGTACTTATCACACTACATTAGGCAGAGGAACACTAAAATTAGGCATAAAATTTTATTCCCTTGGTAATATCCTCCAGTATTGGCTAGAGACAGGAGGAGAAAAGGGGATTTCCCTTGGAAAAATAAAGCAAGCTGTTGATATGAAATATAAATATTGCAGTATTACATCTTTCAAGTAAGTATCACTATTTCTATTGGGAGGGGACAGGACATGGGGGAGACAACATCACCAGAGAGCCTGAAAAAAATCAGCCATTCAGTGAGCAGTCTAAAGGCTTTTTTGAATGTTTACTATACTCTCCATTACATTCTGTCTGTAAACAATCTTATTAATACCAAAAACATGAGAGAGTGAAGAGACGTTTTCTTTTGATTTTACTGGAGCCACATGAGAAATATGTTTGGCCTGTCACTCTGTAAAATGGTATTACAAGCCTGTTCCAAAGCTCACTGCTGTCCTTCTTTCAGGTCAGGAACAGAATCATGCAAACGAGGAGCAAAACAGCAGCCTACTTAAAACCAATCATGAAAATATTTTTTTTAATTGCTGCTTTGCCCTAATTCTTTTCACTACTGCACCAAGCAAGAGATAGCACTTGCCAGGTTCAGACTGAACTAGCTGAAGCCATGCCAAGTGAACATATATGTGTAGTATACCGTGCCCTTTTTAATCAACTTCCTGAAAAAAATGCCATGCTGACATAAGCTATGAGAAATGCAGACCTTTAATACTTCACAAAATAATAGACCCCAGTGCTGGTTTGGTTGGGAATCTGTGACCTTACAGATGTTTATGAGTTTGCCTGGTGCAGAGCTATAATCAATTTAGTTATGATAGACCTTCAAGAAACATAAAATTTATCCTGAAGGAAACCAACTGCCCAGATGCATTAGGCAGGTGGGAGTCTCAACAAACCAAAGGGTCTACTGGCAGACACAACATTGATTTCTTATTGTTTACAACCTACCAGACAGTTCTATACTGACCTGATTTGATGGATCTCTCTGGGGTGCCCTGCAGCCCTGGTTATTTCCACAACCAAGTTGGCTAGTTTCCTGACTTGGTGACTGTGTTCCATATCTGCAGCTTCAGTCCAAACAAGTTGAACTAGTACACACTGAAAATCTGATCTGAGATCAGATTTTAAATCCAATCTAATAATAATGTTTACTGTTTTCATGACTAGAAGTATGATACCTTTCAAGGCATCAAAAATCTTATCGTCACTTTTGTCTGGTTGTCTCCACATGCTGCTCCCCCTCCCCACACAAGACGTTCTCCCCTTCATTTCAGTTTCATTACATTTTGCTGCTTTTCCCTCCATGTCTAAAATAGGCAGAGTGATTCTAATCAAAGCAAAATACTGTGAAGGATTCTAAAGATATGATCTTTGTCAACAAGCTACAAAAGCTTTGATTTGTTCTCCTTGTGACTTTTTAATCTAGGATATATGGGGAAGATTATGCTATTTGGTCTGCACCCATTTTTACTCCATAGAAGTCTGGCTGCACTTCTGTTTAAATCATCGTTGATAATCGTATTAGCATTTCTCTTCACTCATATTATGAGAAAGAAAAGGTCAATAAGTAATCCACAGCCATGAAGTTTTCTGATACTATACTATCAAGAACTTCACATCTTTACTGAAAGTTGATCAACATGATGCAAACATTTATCAAGCTCAGACAAAGTGATATTAAATCCAGTATTTCCACGAGGATATTCACTGTTGTATACCTATCTAATATCTAAGCACTCTTCCACCACTGACCCTGTCAACAAAACAACTGTTCTCAAAGTTGATCAAGAAATTATTCTAAAACAGACAACTTTGCTTCATAAATGTGCTTGTGAGATGCACTTAGAAAGAAATACCCGTGCTCGTTTCCCATGGAAATGCTAATGGATACGATTTATATTTTCATTCCTTTAGAGTCCATACAAAAGCCTGACCAGCGCAGGACAGTTTTCAAAACACGATCTTTTCTGTCATTCATACAGCAAAGTTTCTATGCCTACCTAATAAACTGCCACATATGTGTATGCGTGTATGTGTATAATCAAAATATTCCCTTGCATATCTTACTCTTCTCAACACAAAAATCAAACAAAATAGAAAAGAACAGGAAAAATATAAACCCTCAAAAATAGTTCTTATCAAATCTGGAGAAATTATACATCTCTGATTACACTGTAGTAGCTCCTTTCTTAATTGTCTTTGTCTCCAAACACACAGTTGCTCAATTCTATAATATGTAACAGCCAAGACTGTAGAGTAAAACAACAAAGTCATACTACGAACTAAGAACCACTACAATAAAACTGATGATCCTTTTTGAAAATGTGGACATAAAACTGGGTATTTGAATCTAAAACAAAGAAATCACTGCAAATGTTTAGCGTGTAACTATTGCCCTTGTTGGTGAAAAGGGGGGGGGGGGGGGGGGGGAGC
>VZRZ01008555.1:373033-387069 GCA_013398175.1 Climacteris rufus
GTCTCTGTGAGGGAGAATAACATTCACTCTCCCAGAAAGTTCAAGATGTAAAATACATAAATACATACAAATTGAATCTACTGTAAGAGTAGTTTAAAATGTACCTAATTCTACATTTACTCATTGTCACCATTTATTCTTCTCTTTGTTTCACTTGATAAATCAATGCAGCTTTTTGAAAAACATAATTACATAGAAAGATCCTGGGTTTTTACATACAGTCTTGCATCACTCTCTATTTCTAATGTTCAAAGTATCACGTTGCCATCTCAATTGTTTTTAAATGTCTCATATTGCAAACAAGTATAAATATATGTATCTATAGTCACCAGACTACATCACAGCAATCAAGTTTAACCTTATTCCAAACTTGATAAACCTTAATAAATCATATGGGGTACCTGCTAACTGCCTAGCAAGGGTTAACAGTTTCTTCCAGTATTTTGGGGGGTTTGGTTTGCAGAGTGGCATGACAAAGACTTCTATCTGTTTGGCAATTTTTGAAAATAAACTATCACATAAAACTGAAATGGCAATTAAAAAAAAAACAGAGAAAGGTAAAAACTAAACATCATTTGGACTATAGCTGTTGTTCTTCCCAACAGCATAATTAAAGGTAACAAAAACCTCACACCACTCAAATTAAAGCAAATAATCTATTAAACTGTTCCACAATAGTCACAAGAACTATGTGAAGACAATTACCAGATAATAATTTCTACTTAACCCCAACCCTAAATGCAGTTTCAAAATTAGGTCAGTTAAAATGAAAATCACCATTTTTAAGGAGATTAGGAATCATTAAAATTGAATAAAAATATTCCTAAATGACTATACAAAAAAAAGCAAATGTAACTAAATGTTCAAGTACCCCGTATTTTATACTCAGCATCAGAATTATATAAGAAATGTCCATCAATGGATGCTCTGTTCGAGAAGTGGGATTCCAGTCTGACTCAGTATTATTATCTGACAAAAAAAATATGTAATTCACAGATAGCTTGTTTATTTTTTCTTTTATTTTCTTCTCTCAAAAAAGAAGCTTTTATAAGGACACATATGTAACAGATATATGGAGCTGAGAGAATCACTAGCAATTTGTCAATCAGCAACTTAGGTTCTAGCATTATTGGCGAGTTTGTGTTAAATAAGCATTTTTTTTTTTCCTTTCAACCAAGAAAATGCATACCACACCAGTCAAAACTAATCATAGTAGGGCTTTCATTGAAACAGTAGTCGCTAATTTTTAGGTCTACCCACATTGTTCTAGAAAATAGGAAGCAGAAATCTAACATTTCCAGCAGTCGTTATTAAAACAACAGTCACTGAGACCTCCATCCTGTTCTCCCTGGAAGCAATGTCAAACTCCCCATTGACTTCACAGAGAGCAGGATCGGGCCCCGAGCTGCTCACCCTCCTCCAGCTCTATACACAGGAGTATGAGTTGTGGAGCTGGGGGGGGGAGAAGACAAACCCAGCTATTCCTTTGTTAACTGCCCCAACAGTTGAACTTTCCATCACTTTGTCAACAACAGCAAAGTGCCCTGCAAACAACAATGGTATTAAAAGGACATATTTACCTTGAGGGGATAGGAAAAAGAAAGCCGCAGGATTGCAAAACAAAGTAGTCCAAAGGAATTATCTATGCATGCAGTCCAAAGATGCACCTTCAAGTAGGCCACAGTCTGTCAAGCAGTCGTCTCGACACCAGCCACCCTGCCTTCCATCTTACGAGATTCACCCAGAAAACTGACAAACCTGCTCCACGACAACAAAACTCTCCTAATGCTTTTGAACGCCCACCATTTGTTCTCCATTCATCCAATCAACTTTCCACTGCACATCTTCTCCTGCGACTGAGGCTCAGAGGCAGGATCCCTTCTCATCTGTATGCTAATTATTTTGCCACATGGACAAAAGTAATAATGCTTTCAGACAGGAAACCAACGGGCCTGAAGTCGAAGGCAGAAATTAATAAGTTTCCACCACTGAAGGCTGAGAAGGTGGGCATGCGTGCAGCTCTGTGGCTGATGGATCAGCTGTAACCTCCATTTAAGAGCAGCAGAGGCGACGGGCTGGAGGAAGCCTAGGCAGCGTAGCATGCATCAAGCCCGAGTTCCCCTAGAGACCACATTACTGCAGCAGAACAGCATCCGTAGCAGATTGCTGACTTCCCCCGCCTGAGCCCGCATCCTTTAAGCAGCGCGGCGCGCATCCATCCCGCCGGCCCCGCGGCGCGGTGCAGTGCCCGGCGCGGCCGCGCACCCCGGCCGGGCTCCCCGGCGGCGGGGGGCGCCGCGCCGGCGCTGTGTTCCACCCAATGGAGGGGAAAGCCGAAACGCCGCAGCCGCCCGGGAGGGGAGACCGCTAAAAATACTCCCCTGCCGCTATGCTGGCGTAAAATGGTGTCTCCGAAAGAGAACACCCCCCACAAAAACGAAAAGAAGGAAAAAAAAGCGCCCCAACAACTAGGCTTCTAAACGTATCATTAAAAGAAAATAATGATTGAAAACCATCATTGTTTTTCCGCTGGGGTACCACACCAGGATTGCTAGAGTTAAGTTCGCTGAAGCCTCGCTTATATTACCTGTTCACACCATCTTCTCCCCTTTGAAACAAAAGAAATTAACTATTTAGAGAAGAAAAGATTAGCCGCCTTACACCATTAGCAACCTGCGCGGCTCAATTTGATGTGATCGAGCTCTAACAGAAACCAGGGTTCGCATGCGTAAAGGGCCACCTTTGCACGTACAAACCCTTAACAGCGTTTCCCCAGCAATTTGACGTGGATTTTGTGGCTTTCGCTGCCTGGTCTTAGCCAGGGACCGCGTTAATAAACGTGTCACAAAGGCAATGACTGGGAAGAGGCACCTCACCGCCTTCCACGGCTGTAAAGAGGCTTTCCTCCGGCTCTCGCCCGCCCGTGGGCAGCGTCCCTAAAGGGCTCGCCCCCGGGCTGCCGGATGTCCCTGCGACGGGAGCGGCTTGACAGCGGGGAGTCGCTTCGTTTAAACCCGTCCCCGAAATGTCATTTCGGTAGCAGCGTGACAGGCTGTGATCTTTACGCGGAGGCGGCGGCTCCCCCCTGCCTTGGCAGGACTCCGCACGCCCCCGCGGACTCAGCCCTGTCGTGTCCCTGCCCCTGCCCCGGGCACCGCCGCGCCTCCTGCCGGGTGCCGCCCGCTCTGCGCGTCCATCCCCGCAGGCAGGCTGTTCCGCACGGGAAGGACCCTGGCTAGCGCACGCATGCAGCCTACACACGCTCCCTACACACACACGCGCCTGCCGGTCTCGTTGCCCTCCTCGTTGCCATTGTGCTGCTGCAGCCCCCTCCTCCCCGCACCCTTCCCTCCCTCCTTTTCCTCCCTCCTTGGCGCGGCTCGCCCTGCTCGGCGGTGCTCGGTGCGGGCAGCCCCGCGGCTGGCAGGGCACCGCGGGCAGACCGTGCCGGCCGCAACAGAAGCGGGGGAGACTGACCCAAAAGTCACGAGGAACACCCTCCTCAAGCCCTGGGAGGTAATCCCTCCCGAGCCCGCTGCCTGACGTGTCAACACCAGACATGTCGGTTACTGTAGAGGTTGCCATTCCCTCCCCACCCAGCCTTGCCAGGCATCACAAACTGCGGTCAGAAGGGAGGGCGAGTCTCCGCGTACCAGCCCTTCGCACCCAGAGCCGCCAGAGCAGCTCCACAGCCAAAATCCGATGGCAGGAGAAGGGGCTTTTGGGGGGGGGAAGTTTGTCACAGGGATTCAGAGGAGAGGTAGCTTGCTGGCTAACAATAACAGAGCCCTCACGACATCCACGCTTTTGGTGGAAACGCAGTGTTTCCCTCGGAAAGAAAAGAAAAAAAAAATGGACTTACGTGTCTCTTCCCCCGCCCCCCCATCTCCACCTCGCTCGTGCTTTGGGTTTTTTGTTTGGTTTTTTTTTTTTTTCCTTAATTTTTCTCTGTCATCTCTGATTACATNGTATGTTTTCAAGATTACCTTAGTGTTACTCTGGCTTTAGTTTTCTGCCTTTTTTTGTTTGTTTTTTTTTTTTTTTCCTTAATTTTTCTCTGTCATCTCTGATTACATCTCCCTGCACTCGCAGGGCTCCCCCGGGGCCGAGGCGCGGAGCCCTCGGGAGAGGCCGGGCCGCAGGTGCGAACGGGGAGCGCGGAGGGCGCCGCGCAGGGCGGGGGCGGGAGGGGGGAGCGGGTCTGCGGGGACAAAAGCCTCCTCGTAGCGGGGAGGGAGAGCTACCATGTTTGTGTCGTAGCGAGGGCATGTCGGTTTGGGTTTTTTCCACACAAATCAACGTAGCCTAAGTACAAATGCACACCTGGCAATGAAAGGGTCCCCTTGTAAGTGTGTAGTGTATCTACACCCCTACAGATGAATCTCAACATTTTCTAACGTCAGGTTTACATGCAGAACCTTAGGATAACAGTATTTGCGTTTGAAAAATCAAGGCTTGTGTTCTCCCTCTGCTACAACTAGCTTATTGTGTTAGATCCTAGCTAGCCTTAATAGGATAGTGAAGGAGACTATGTGGCAGATATATCATGGCAGGTGTTGTCAAACTTTTTGAAGGCGATTTATCTGGGAAAAAACCCTCATCATCTTGTCCAGCCTTCGGGGTGACACAAAGAAATGGCCTGGTGCTTCTCCCACTGAAGACAAAAATATTTGCTTTAATCGGGACTAAATGCATATAAATCTTGTATTGGTGAGTATTAAGGGGGGGCAGGGGGAGGCCACTGCATAAATTAGAAGCATTTACCATAAAAAAACAGTGTGGAAAAAAATTTGTGAGACTGGTAATTCATTGGCCTAATTATCCTCCATAAGATGTTAGGGTATGGGTTTAATGTTGTGGGTTGGAGTCTCCCTCCCCCAGCCTGTGTCTCGTCAGTGCGCATTATCCATGGGGAAAAGGAGATGCAGGTCATGTTTAAGCAGCGTTAATGAGAGCACAGTATTTTTCCTGCAGGTTAAGTTGGCCAGGTTAGCAAATTTCGGGTAAAGTATGCTTGAAAACCTTCCATTTCTTTTACTTTCTGGCTAGTAGCAGTTTCTAACGACACTTGAAACATTAGACAAACACAGAAAGCAGAATTCAAGCATCAGACGAACCCACTACTGTCAATAAGGGAGTGTAATTTCAGCTTGACAGGAGTATTACAAGAATATACCCGCTAACGAGCAGCCTTAATTGGCTTGCATATTGTGGCTGTCACTGTTAAAACCTGTTCCTATGCAATCCTATTTTATACATCCTTTAAACATATAGTTCTCTAAAGCAGTTAAGGAGACAATACTTTGCTCACTGGGCTTTTGATTTTGGGTGAAAAAGAAATGAGAAGGAAATTTAAAAAAAAAAGAAAACTCTATTAAGAATATGGTATCAGTGACTGAGAGCCTATGTGAAAGTCATAGTAAAAAAGCAACAGACTTTTTTGGTTTAGTGCACTTGGTCAGTTTTGAATGTAAATTTTTGTTTATCCGTAGATTGCAATGGTTGCAGAGGTTTCACTGACATTTACTACACTCAAATCCTTTAAAATGCAGTGTGTTGTTTAACAGATCCCACCTTTTCCTCAGCAGGACATTTTCTCTTAAGAGTGTTTTGAATTTAGTGATTTGCAGGAGTCCACTGCTTGTCCTGCCAAATCCTTCCCAAACTAGAGTTTAATGTGTGGCTTCAGTTTCCAGTACAGGGTCATGCTCATAAAGAATACAAATGAAAGAGAAGGTGGAAAAAAAAAAAAAAAAAAGGTTACTGCGCATGTGCAATTGGCTGTTATTAAATGATAACAATGTAACTTCTAGATTAAAAAAGTCAAAATACCACGTAGGGCAGAGCCCTAGTGCTATGTAAGGTGCCTTTCTTTAAAGATGTTATTCTAGTCTGCAAATGTGTATAAAAAAATAGTGTTGCAACTGAAGACTGCAAAAGTCATTTATATGTATAATGAAACCTTAAAAAGATCTTCCAGATCAATTTTAAATCAATAAAATGCTTCTTATTGTCAAACTCCGGAAAATGTGCATTTGCAGTCCAGATGCAGGAAAGACCCTAGGCACAATACTGCTGGTGAAGGCAAATGCAATTTTTGGGGTGCTGAACTGGAATATGTTGGGGTTTTTGCACACAAAAAAAAAAAAAAAACCACCAAAAAACAAAAAACAAAACAAAACAAACAAAAAAAAACAAAAAAAACCCCACCAACAGATAAATGAAAGCATCTAGCTCACAAAGCACTCTTTACTAGGACAAAAAAAGTCTGTCTAAGTGTGGAAACACCTGTAATGTCCCTCACTGTCTGAGAGTTAAATTGCACTGCTGCAAGGAAGTGTTGTTTAAACTACACTGCCCCATGGATCAATCCCAGAAAACAGAATGCATGCGAAGACTTCTTGGAAGAGAGGAAGAATTTAAATACATTTAAATGAAGAGACTGGCGCTTTACCACAGCCATCTTCCCGTCACCTAATTAGAAGGCATGAAGCCTCTGCTGCCTTTACCTTCGGGAGAAGTCGCTGGGCACGGGGCCGGTGAACGCAGACAGCTCCCGGTGCGGACAGCTCCCGGTGAGCCGGACAGCTCCCGGTGCGGACAGCTCCCGGTGAGCCGGACAGCTCCCGGTGCGGACAGCTCCCGGTGAGCCGGACAGCTCCCGGTGCGGACAGCTCCCGGTGAGCCGGACAGCTCCCGGTGCGGACAGCTCCCGGTGAGCCGGACAGCTCCCGGTGAGCCGGACAGCTCCCGGTGCGGACAGCTCCCGGTGCGGACAGCTCCCGGTGCTGAAGGAACCGCACCGACGCGCAGAGGGGGGCAGCGAGGGCTGGGTCTGAATAGCGCTGTCTGCAGAACAATGGCAGCCAACTCCAAATCCTGCTATAATCACATTAATGAGATTAATCAGTGAATTAGCAGCAGTCAAATGTCAGGGTGGTGAGAGGAATCCAACCAAGCTCGGTAATTAACTTTTGGGGGGCAGGGAAGGAAATCGCCTGCACTATCTGTTAGGCTTTTCCCGAAGTTTAGCAGGTTTTATTCACCAGCCTTGGGAAGATGCTGACAATTCAAGTGAAGGGGGGATGTGGCGATAAGACGGAGACCTCCACCTCTGCGTGCTATAAGACAGCCTGCTAATGCACAGTATCCCATTACTTCCCGCTGAAGTCCATTGAGGAAACCAGCACTGTTTCAGACACTCTCCACTCCCCACAGCTGCCAGAGCTGCACTGGGCTGAGCTCTGAGTGTGTAACTAGTTCTGTGAGCTAACTTCCACCACCGATTCCAATAGGCATGATAAATATGGCGGATGCCAAAAAAGCATTAAGTCTTATTCCTTTTTAAAAATGTACAAGTAAGATATTCTTTCTGAAATTAGAAGGATAGGAGAAAAGAGTATCCTTTAAACAACTATCAGCAAGAGACAACAAGTTAATGCTAGATCTGTTGCAGAGTGTTTTCTAACACAAACAAAAATAAAACCATAAACCCCAGGAATTTTAATCAAGTAATTTAGAGTAAGTTACTTAATGTAGACAAGTCAGAGATCTGGTCTCTCGCTGACCCCAATAAAAGTGAAACTTTTTTCCACCTGAAATCCAGCACCTATGATCATTTCTCCACTGCAAGTATGAAATATAGAAAAAATATTCCCCTTAAATTAAAAATAAAATCCAAAAGCATTTATTTGCAAGAAAGAGAGTACTGCATTTCTCCTTTTCTGCTTTTAAAAGAGTATCATCAGCGAGGCAAAGCACTTATCATGTAAAAAGGCTACTTTTATGTACACTGTACTTTTTCAGAAAACAAATAAAGGTTTAAAAAAACCTCTCTGCTTCGATGAGGGTGTGCACGTTGTTCAGAACTCAGAAGAAAATGGCATGCTTCTGTTCCATTGAGTTTAATCTCTGTTAGTGACAATTAAAAGAAACAAGCCTGTGTAACACCTCTTCCACAGGACACTAGGTAGTTTCTTTTTTACTAATATCAGTTGTTTTCTTTTATGCTCTTTGGCTACATTTTAGCACTAAATTAACAGGATTATCAAATCTGCACTAAATGTACATGGACTTATCAGAACTATTTTAAAATTGAAATATACACTGATTTTTCAAAGAGTTAGGTTAATTAACCACCCCTTATTTACAAAGCTTTTTCTCTTTAAAGAAAAA
Source organism: Climacteris rufus (assembly GCA_013398175.1). Classification (NCBI taxonomy): domain Eukaryota; kingdom Metazoa; phylum Chordata; class Aves; order Passeriformes; family Climacteridae; genus Climacteris; species Climacteris rufus. The sequence continues at coordinate 381,209 of VZRZ01008555.1, forward strand.
GTATTACAGATACAAAACATTTAAAATAGTGTTGTTTCAAAAATGCTGCTCTTACATGAGTGTTCCCCTTAAAAGTACAAATCCACTGTTTTCAAAAGTCATTTTAGTGCAAAACATAGTATCTTATAATCTTTTATTTAATTGCATTTAGCTGTCCTTCAGCATTCCAATCTGTGAAGTTTTTGTCTCAGGTTCTCCACATCAAACAAGTACTGTCCACATGCAGCAAGTTTATATAAACAACAACACGCTTAATGCATGCAACATTATGCGTTCATATAGTAAACACATTCTTTAGGATTTTTTATCAGCTATTCTACAGCCCAATACAATTTCAGCTGCACAGCAGTATTGTCAAAAGAACTTGAAAAGAGCAAACAATGGACATTTAAGTACAAGCTACAGAACAACTGCAAAAATCATAATAATCTTTCCAGTTAGCTGCAAGAATCAACCCCCACCCTGCACGAAACACAGCCCACACCTGCACTGTTAACCATTTACAAGTTAAACATAAGCAAGACATTTCAGCATGGTTAAGAAACGCCCTGGCTTACTACAACTGAAAGGATGAGGAGTAAGAAGCATACCACAGAGACCCAGAAAAGGCTGCTTTTTTCTTCACTGAACACTGAAAAGATACCCCATGTTCCAGGGAATTCAAAATATATATATATATATATTAAAATACACCCACCAACACTGAGTAAAAAAACCAGGGGGGCTTCAAGAAGACTGCAGGGAAAAAGCTCTCACTCTCTTTAGTGTGCAGAAGCTTAGGGGGAAAAAAATGTCGCCCTGGCAGGAATGACAAATGCAGTAGGATAGGCTAGCAGGCCTGAGGGATCTGTTTTACTTCCACATACATCCTCTAATGCACGCACTCCCACTCATCCTCTCGAGATGCCTTTTTTTTTTCCTCCACTTTTTTTTTCCACCAGCTCCAAATCCCCGGCATATGACCTTCTGTTAAATAGATAAAAAAAAATTTGCTTATCAGTCATGCAAATGAGGCTGAATTCATTTTCCACAACAGATGGCCTCATAGATAATGATGATGGAAGAGAGAAAATTGAATGTCTCTCACAAGGTGGTCATGGCAACCGAGAGCAGAATAATATCAATAATAAGCTCACTGCATAATAAGGTTGTCAATCCCACAAATCAAAGTCTCCAGCTAAATCAGGTATCCCACCCCCCGCTAGTTATCAGGTAAATAGAGAAATAGAGAGCATCCTTTTTCTTTTTAAACAAGGCACTGTGAAAAGAAACTGTAGCTCCAGTGCTTCCAGGGTACAAGGGAAAGAAGTAGCAGAAGAGATTTTTCTCCTATAATTGTGTTTTATTTAATGATTCTGGGAGAGGGTGGTTGGATTTATATTCTTTTTTTTTCTTTTTTTTTTCTTTTTTTCCTTTTTTTCTTTTTTTTCTTTTTTTTTTTTCTCTTTTTTTTAAATATTATTACTTTTACAGAGGGTAGGGTTTTTTGGGGTTTTGGTTGGGTTTTTTTTTGTTTTTTGTATTTTGTTTTTGTTTTTTGAGAGGGGGTGCTGGTTTCTATTTTTTAATACTGAAGCTGGTATTTTGAACTCGATCTGCAGCCGAAGCCTTGCCTCCCCTCCTTGTGTCTGATGTAGAGTGCTGCATTGATGCAATAGCAGCTCGCCTCAGGCTTTCACCTTGGCTCCCAGGGGGCCATCCCGCAAAATGAATCAGCAGCCATCCTGAGCAGACTGATTAAAATGAAAATGGCAAGGCACATGTCTGGGCGGAACTAGAGCTGAGCTGTGCTGCACTGCCTGTCTGGCAAGCATGCTCAATATAGCTTTTGCTAATAATGGCTTACCGCCTTTCGGGTTTTTAAAGGTATTACCGTCGCCCCTTCCCCCACCCCCTAAACAGATAACGGTGCTGGGGGCTTTCCCCCCCTGCACTCTATACTGTTCACAGCCAGACTGACATGCAGTGATTGTGAAAAGACACACTTGCTTTGCAAGGATTTTCTTCACAGATGTGCTGAAATACCAAGACAACATATTAACATGCAGCTATAAATTATTCCCAGATATTAGCTGAGAAAGAAACCTCAGACGAAAAGGAAAGCTCGCTCACTACCAGAAAGCCATTTTCACCACCACCCCCATCCCCCCCATTTTTTACACCTCAGCTTGCAGTGGCACCTTGTGCATTATGCATCACGAGAAAATGACTGCCAGTAAACGCAGAGCAGCTTCCTGGAGCTCTCTATGCCCCATGTTTGACACACTCGAGCTGGATTTCTAACCCCCCCCCAGAGTCACCAAGCAGATAAATGCGTGCACAAAGAGCCATTTAAAGTGCGCATCTCCTGTAGTCTTTAGCAAAACAGAAATATTTTGCGGCCAGCTCTGCTGTGCAAAACCAGCATCGACAAAGCATCAAACACCAATCCATGTGTGTGTGGGATCTGAAACCTGAGCAGACTGTTGTTTCATGAAATTTGGGGATGGCTCTGCCTGGGGATTTTTGGTGGTGGTTTTTTAAGCAGAGAGCTCAGCGGCATATCTCTGCAAAACCAGCATCGACAAAGCATCAAACACCAATCCATGTGTGTGTGGGATCTGAAACCTGAGCAGACTGTTGTTTCATGAAATTTGGGGATGGCTCTGCCTGGGGATTTTTGGTGGTGGTTTTTTAAGCAGAGAGCTCAGCGGCATATCTCTGCAAAACCAGCATCGACAAAGCATCAAACACCAATCCATGTGTGTGTGGGATCTGAAACCTGAGCAGACTGTTGTTTCATGAAATTTGGGGATGGCTCTGCCTGGGGATTTTTGGTGGTGGTTTTTTAAGCAGAGAGCTCAGCGGCATATTCTGCAAACTGTCGTGTTTGTGCTATACATATGCACATACACCCCAATGTGCCTTCGGTTAAGTCCTGTTTTTAAGCCACTGGGATTATTTCCCCCCTGCCTTCTTCTTCCCCCGCCCTGCACTCTAGCCCTGTTACTGCAGTGTGAACCAGAAATCAATAGGGCTGCTCTAATGGAGGTTCCAGCTGCAGATGGCTGTACAGGCACACACACACACACACACACACACACACACACACACTGACGTCTGTGCAGCTTTCTCAGCCGATTGGGCAACACATCGGATGTTCTGTGGAGCAAAGAATAGGAATCATTTACAGTCTGATAAAAAAAAGGTACCTTGCATCTCCCTGTCTCCAAGAGCAGCAGGCTGGGCTCGCCGCGCAGGCTGGCTGCAGTGTGCGGGCGAGAGCTCCACTCGGGGTACGTGCAGGTACCAGAGGACACCCCCAGATTACCACAGAAACTGACGGGGCACAGAACCCCACAATTCATATGGCATGTTTTCATGAGGTTACCCATTCATATTGTGAAAAATAAGAATACAAACATAGGAAAACAGACACAAAAAATCGAAGCGTTTAACCGATGGATTAATAGAGTTCTTTTGCCCTTTGATGTGTTTGCAAGTACTTCTGAGCTCTTCTGAGTATTTTAATGTAAGTTTTATTTTTAAGGTCTTTGTCAGGAATTATCCACTGAACATTTAATATTTTGATGCAAATCACTTGCCCTTTCTTCAATAGAAGAATATTTAATTGATTGAATGTTAGCCTCCACTTTAATTGTCTACAGTCTTCAAGTATTTTTTATAGAGATATTTATGTGTGAAGCCACCCCTTGTTACTAAAACATGTTTGGGTTTTTCCCCTTTTAAACAATAAACCCCAGGTTTGGTCTCCTGAGGTTGTAGCTGTTTAGCTCTGAAACAAGAAACAACCCTGTTAGTGAACATATAAAAAATCCTAATTCTCTACTGCCAAAATAAGGTATTCCTGTGATCTGTGGCACCGCAGAACACCTCCCCCACCACTGTGTCTATGTATTTCAACTTCAGTGTATTGACAGCAACTGCCCCAGCTGAAGTCTGGCTCCAATGAAGCATTTATATTCCTTCCACTCAGCCCTATGGACTTTTTGCAGGGCACAGGATGCCAACCCAGGACCTGATTTGTAGAAATAAAGTCTGGTAAAATTAATGAATCATAAGGCCATGCTGCATGACAAAGTCACATCCAAGCCTGTGTTCTACAGTTCTTTCTTATGCAAGCTTTTAAAAAAAGGTAGTTTCAACTCTAAAAATTATGGCATATGGCAGGTTACTAAGTAATGGCCTGTAGGAAACCTTAGAACAAAAGGGAACCACAGAAGTCCACCTATCCTTAACATCAGCCATTATACCACCACAGTACCCCCTCCCCAAATGTTTATCTAATCTCTGCTTTAATTATTTATACTAGTTGCTTTTTTCTGCTGTCCTTAGCAGTTTGGAGCACAAATTAACTGTTCTTGGTTTTTCTGTGTGGAGACATTCTGCCTAGGGTTTTTTCCCCTCCCTCCTGCCCAATCCCTAGTAAGTGTTAACCCCTTTTCTACTGTACAGCAAGCTCAGGCTGTGTGAGTACTGTAATTCCTGTCCATTAAAACGTGTATGCTATCAAGAGCTACAAGATATCTTGCCCAGCCTAGCAGTAGACTGTTTACAACACTGATACACATAGCATCAGAGGCAAAAGTTATAGCATGCAGTTTAACTGTTGTCCTGGAATTTGAAATTAGTGTCTGAACTATAACCTAAATGCTAAAATTCATTTCTTTTTTACTTTTTTTTTTAGGTAAAAAACTAGATTTTCACATAACAAAGCTATTAGGGTACTACTGCTTGGCTCATGCTGTATTTATTAATATCAGTGAAAATGAACAGTGGCAACTGCCCAAGGATAGAAAGCCCTTACAGTGCCACTAATCCCTACATTCTTTAATCTTCCCTATCTTTTTCTAACACTGGCATTTAGCATGTCCAGAAACAGCAGTCCAGGGCATTAGGATAGCCACTAAGCCTGAGCAGTTATTGAGTATCTGTCTCAAGTAACAACATTTTTGATCTGAAGCTGAGCAACCCCTCTGGTAATTAATGTCTGGCTCCTGTGAAACCTCTAGATGAGAAGGGGAACCATGGGCTGGTTGGCTAAATTCTCTTCAAGGATTAACCAGCAAAGCTGGTCCTAACAAAGTGTTTACTACACACTGGCCATTTCAGTAGCTCAGTCCCTACCTCCAAATCCATAAGAGTATCTGAAAAATAGTCCTTCCCAGTCCAGAACAGTCTTGCCAATATGCTGATAATTTCTGACATTTTTCCAGTTCAGTAACTTTGGTTAAAGCAGCAGGTTAGTATTCACAGAATCACAGAGTCAGGTTGCAAGGGACCACAGTGGCTCACCTGCTGAAAAAGGCCCATCCTAGAGCACATTACACAGGATTGCATCCAGACAGTTCTTGAGTATCTCCAGTGAGGGAGACTCCACAACCTCTCTGGACAACCTGTTTCAGTGCTCAGTCTCCCGCACAGTAAAGAAGTTCTTCCTCACATTCATGCAAAACTTCCTGTGTATCAGTTTCTGCCCTGTCCTGGATCAAGACAAATTTAGACGAGAAAAGCCTCCAATGAAGGCAGTTCCCATCAGCCCGTCCCCTACCAGGTTTGGAAAGAAATTTCTCGGAAGTGAAAAACCTGTTTATTCACACACTATGCATGCAGACACAGAAAAGGGGGGAAAAAAAGAAAAAAATTAAAAATGTCAGATAATAACCCTCTCCCTGCTGCTGCAAGCAGCCTGCAGGAGCTGGGAAGAAGAAGAGGGAATCCAGGGGAGTAACCTTGTTCTTAAACAGTCCACTGAGAGGAAAAGCTTCCATTCCCTTTTGGGTAGAAACATCACCCTGTACTGAAAATTCTGTGCACACAGCTGACGATGGGAATATAATATTGGGGAAATGATACAGTCA
>VZRZ01008555.1:387510-427148 GCA_013398175.1 Climacteris rufus
CCTTTGGCTTTCTTGGCCACCAGGGCACACTGCTGGCTCATGGACAGCTTGATGTCCACCAGGACTCCCAGATCCTTCTCTGCAGAGCTGCTTCTCAGCAGATCAGCCCCCAGACTGAACTGGTCCATGGGGTTTCTCGTCCCCAGGTACAGGACCCCGCCCTTGCCTTTGTTGAATTTCACAGTTCTTCTCTGCTCATCTCTCCAACCCACTGAAGTCCTTCTGAAGATCTGCACAGCCCTCTGGGGTACCAGCCACTCCTCACAGATTTGTGACGTCAGCAAACTTGTTGAGGAGGCATCTGCACCTTCATCCAAGTAATTGATAAATACGTTCAACAATACTGGGCCCACTATCGAATTTTGTAGAACACCAGTAGTGAGAGGCCTCCAGCTAGACCCTGTGCTNTGCTGAGGTCTCCTTGCTGAGGCTCTAGCCTCGCACACTGCCACACTGTGCCACTATGACCCTCCAGTAAAGGGTTGTAAAGATCACTTTGATGAGACTCAGCAGAACGTCTTGCAAATACTGCTCCAGCACAGCACAGGGACATGGTGGAAAGTACAACTAAATAAATGGGCTTCACCCAGACAAAACATAAATACAGGTAAGACTCAGAGGAAAATAAATAGTTTTATTTCAAGCAAACCTTTTCTCAGTCATGACACAAAATACTGCTCACACTGTACACAAACATGTAGGGCACAAATATTCTTCAGTATCCAAACTGGCGTGCACTATTTTGTTCTTGCAGCTATCAAGTGTTTATATTGAACTGTCTAGTGTCTGGTCCCTATGAACCACTGTGTGAAAAAAACCAAAACATGTACATGAGGGCAACTGTATGTACAGAAATGCCATAGAATATTGAGTAAGTGTTTGCTGTTAGCTCTCAAACATCTCTTTTCCTCAAATACATGGTCAATGTCAAAACCTATTACAAATGCAGAAAGAAATCAAGGGATCAAATGCCCAAACATTGGTGGCTCCGTTGGAACACTTACCCTGAGCATTCTGCATTTGACAACATACACATGAAGAAAACACTTTACTGTCTAGAGTGATACGAACACAGCATTATTTTGGAGACAAAACACCCAAAGTAGCAGGTAACTCATGGATGACAGCTTCAGAATATTCACACTGATGCTTTCATTTAGGAAGTACTTCTGATATTTAGCAAAGTAGTATTTTCATCAGTGTTGTTGGCCTCAGCTGCTCAAAATTACGATGATGTCCTCAAAGTATTTCCATGAAGGCTGAGTTGCAAATTTGTCCATGCTTCCATCTGGCAGAGTGCAAACTATCTGGTTTGGAAGCCAGTCAGACACAGTCAAGTTAATAAAAGACCTGCCAGCCAGAAGAATCATTTGAGCTAGGTGATGACTATGTTCACTCAGGATAGATAATAGTCCTAGTCTCAGCAGATATGGAAACTGCAAAATACTCATACATTGAGTCAGCTGAAGAAAAATAAGAATTTATTATGGATACAGGATTAAAATTGCAGGAAAGGCTTCTGAGCAGTAACGTGCCTTCATTTTTTTCCCACTGGCTTCATCAAGGAAGATGAGAAAGTCCACAGACCTATTAATAAATTGGAGAATTCAGAATTTTTACAAAAGCAATAAAAACAATTATGGAAATGGAAGGAACAGCTTATGAGAAAATATTAAAAATTAAACTCATAGAACGCAAATACAAACTGAAAGAAGAGCAGAAACCTCAAGGATGGTAGAAGGTCCAAAACTGCAAAAAAGGGAAAGTTAAAGGTACCAAAAAGGGATACCTCATACACATGTATGAGAAGTTGGGGTAAGTTAAAATTGTCATAGCTGGATTCTGGGGACATGACAAGAAGGCATTGAATACTGTGAAAGTGTTCTTAGGACAGTAGTGTCAGAAAGTAAAACTGGACCAAAGAAAGCACTGGGAATTGTACTACAAGGAACAATCCTAAAATGGCAGGGGAAATGTTTAAACAATATAATTGGTCTTTTCAGCTTCTAGTTTTCATGATTCCTAGTTATTATTAATTGTTATCCCTGTTTAAGTGATAATCCCACTGTAAACACTTTTGACCAAACAAGAATCCATAAAGCAAGTTATAAATCTCAAATAGAGAAAAAATGAGATAAATTAAATCCCTTATGGAAAGTTTAGAACTTTTCCAGATTAAAAGTGAATACATAAACTTGGCAGAAAGTAGTTTTCTTTATTATTTTACAAAATTAACAAGGTCAAGGCTTTCATGGTTCTGGAAAAGACTACAGTCTTGAATCTACTTCTTGAAAAGTCTACCATCAGTTCAAGGCATGTGTTACATACAAGGGAGACTATTTTACAGGCAAGTACAATACAGATTTGAAAAATTTGTCAGATTGCGTGCTTTGCTTTTCCCAGTGATGACTTGAGCATAGAAACATGCTTAAATTCTTTGCTGAATTTGGACCTAAAATTCCTACTAATAATTTAGTGGAGGATAACTATGTCACGTTTAGAAGTCCTGCTGCCTATTCATATATATTTTATTTATTTGCATTATTGCAGTGGTTTATAGCCAAAGGCTTGATGGACATACAAGAAAAAAATTGTGATCTGAAGTTCGAAACACCTTAAAGAAGATGACCGATTAAAGATAGCTAAAGAAAGGTTTGTGACAAAATTCAGAGATTTAACATTGAGATTAGAACCTATTTCACTGTTTCTACCATACATTCCACAGTTGTTTATAAGAATTTTTTTCTATGACAGGACTCAAGAGAACAGACCTCCTGCAATAAGTGTGCCTTCAAAGGACATGTGAAAAAATTAAGGGAGAAATAGCAGACTAGAACAGTATGAGGCATAAAAGAGGCATCATAGCAAAAAGGATGCAAAAGAACTTACAGAGAAGGGAAAAGCCGGTAAATTGTTTCTAAAAGCTGCAATTGAAAGCAGGATTCAGTTGAAGGTGAAGACATCCCCATGTAGGTGGTGAAGTCCCGTTATAGCCAGTGAAAATCTAGACAAGACAGTCAACATTGTCTGAAGGATATTAAGATGGTCAGATAGGAGATGGCTGCTTCAGAGAGAGATGAGCAGCATCCAGCCTCCATCACATATGTTTCTCCAAATTCATTTTGCTTTAAGAGGAACTAAGATGACGAGTATATGTTCAGGACACCTAAATTAGGAGAAAGATTCAACTACAGAGCCAAAGAACTACATCTAGATGTTTTAATCTCACCATGAATTATTACTGCTTTAAGCCAATTAACTTCTCTAAACAGGCATGTACTGCTATCTGACACACCCCCAGCTTCCCTGTAGGTCTTCTTGGAAATTTCTGCCAGCCCTGTGCAATTACCTGATGAAGACGCCATTTTGAGACTGAGTTAGGGTGCAGCCCTAATGCAGTTCCTGAAGGCGTTTTGCTAGGTATTTTTGTTATTTCTTAATAAGGAATTAAAAAAAGAACCAAGACCAAAAGCTGAGAAGTTCTGCCATGTTCTGTAATTTTCTTTTGCTTTTTTTCTTTTTTGTCAATTTGAAACGTCAATGGCTTTCTGCTTTCAGTAGAAAAGAATTCCTATTGCCAAGCACATTTTTTTCATTTAAAAACTGCCCAGTTTATACATTATTTTTTAAAAAAATATTTACTGTTTACTTACCTTAGGTGTTACTATAGGTACTACTAAGCTTAGGTTAATCCCAAAACTATTTAATGTTACAAAAAATATCTAGAGGAAAAATATTCAGAAAACTTTAGTCATGACACAGTATTAACTCCGTCACATTTGTAAGCATAAGAACTACCTGATCCAGGTCAATAAACACTTTAAAACATAATTAAACCAACATAAAACAGGACATAGACTTATGGCGGCAAAAGCAGTGATCCATAATAACGAGACAGCACATGCCTTGGTTTGCAAGGGTTTAGAGACCACCAGCAGCAGCAGCCTGTTTATTGTATTGTCCTTTTTTAGAATAGGAACCCAGGTATATGATTGGCTGCGTTCCACACCGCCCCAGTCCAAAACACATAGCACAAGAACAATAATAACTGGTGCTTATCTTATTGTTTTTATATTTTCCATTAGGAAGAAGGATTTTTCTCACAAGCAGCAAGCAGCAGGCTTCAGGCTGCCACATACACTGGTCATTCCTCTGGGATATTCTTGTGTTGTACAGACATCCTAAATCAAAGTCTGCCTTGACACAATTGACACCATTCAACATTGCAGTTGATATTGTTGCATAAATCTGATCCATTTCTGTTTGAACCTATGCATTTTTGCATAGGTTTTGCATATCATGTGCTTTTAATACAAAAGAAATGGGCAGTGATTGCATAGCAAAATACATTCACTATGTATTTCTCAATGTCTTTTTGCTTCTTTTATAACTGATGTCTGATAATTTCATGGGAAATCTTCCCTTTCCTATATTGCTTGGCCAACCAGCCCATTGTCCTCACCCTTCATGCTTTCATAGATCATCACTCCCATATCCCCTTTCCATTATTACCTCTATGCCAAGCTGAGTAGTTCTGGCTGTGAAAGTTCAGGCACAGAAGCCATTGCTCAGCTCTGAACGTCTTCCCTCCCTATGCTGTCAGCATGCAACTGCAACCATTTTTTTAAAAAAAAAAGAAGAAGCTACATTAGGAAGAAACAGTGCTTCTCCTTATATGACAATTCATTAACAAGCATATTTGTCCAGGGACTAAGGTGTCCTTCTCAGCTTTGAATCTCAGAAAGCAAGACTCTAAATCCCAGGCCTCCAAACAGAGGTACTGGTGAGTTTTAAGGATGACAGTAATAAGTGGTGTTTTAAAACAAGTGGTCTGCCTCACTTGTGGCAGCGTGTGTGACAAAAGCCATGGCCACAGAGGCTCAAGACTGGTGGGAGCAGCCTGAGCCTGCCACTGTCTGAGTCACACTCCTTTGTAAGGGTGAGCTTTTTGGTTAACCCCCAGCATCCCTTTCAGCTTAGTTTACATGTTGCCACTCATTGGATAGTTACTGTATTACTTCATGTTCTGTAAAAGGTTAAGTTCTAGAAACTTCATTGCTGTTCGGTTCACTACTGGTCACATGTAAATTCTCGTACCCCCATTGGTTACTTACCCCTGCCTGAGTGCCTATAAATATCCCTGTGTTTTCCCTTTCCCTGCCTTTGGTCCCTGACTGCTTCAGTTCTTCCCGATCGTCACGCCACCTCTCCTGGATACCTGGACCATCTCCTGCCTTCCCTGCTGCCTTCCCCGGGAATAAAAGAGCTGGAAATCACACCAAGGACCTTCTTTCTGGCCTTTATTCTCACCTGCACCCACGACATTGGCCTGGGACTTTCTCTCATTCAGAGGAGCCAGCAATAAGAGAGCTGCCAGAGGAAACGCTGTGTTTGGGGAAACTGCAAGCTGCAGCCCCCACTATACCAGGGTCACTCCCGAACTGTCTCTGGGTGGCCTGGAGCAGGCCTCCGGAGCCAGCGATACTCACTCACAATTTGGCACCAAAAGCTCTTCAAATTCAGGTCACATTAAGCCATTTCTGGAAACTGCAAACAGAACCATGAAAACTGATGCATTCTGGGACACTCAAAAGTTACCTGGTGCCGATTCCACAATTAGTAACCATCAGATACAAGATTTAATTACATCATTTGTTGTTGCTGTTAAGAAGTTTGCTTATGCACACATATTTGAAAAAAAAAAAGAAACCACAAACCTGAAATATGTTAATAACTCCACAAGAAGCATTATGAAAAGGTTGAAGGAGAAAGTAGGCATGCAAGTGGCATCGGTGACAATATGTCACTCAATACACCTTCTAATACACATCCTCTTACCAGTACTGTTCCCAACTTCTGCTCCTTCCTTTGGTATCACTTTGTCAGCCATTGTGCTAAGCCTAGCTAGCAGCTGACTATAACTTCCTTTTCTCTCCCTCTCCCCTCTCCTCAAATGAAGAATGCAAGGTCCTGCACCTGAGAAAAAACAACTCCATGCATCAGTACAGACTGAGGGCTGACAGAACTTTTGCAGAAAAGTACTTGGAATCTTAGTGGACAGCAAGTGTAGCAGGAGTCAGTGGCATATCCTTGAGGCAATGAGGGTTGTCTGCATACTGGCATGAAGTAGACAGAATATAACCAGCACTGGCATGTACTCTGCGAGAAATACATAAATAAACTGGAGCAACTCCAGAGGAGGGCCACCAACTTGTGGAGCTTGAGCACATGACATATGAGCAGAGACTAAGATAAGTGTGTCAGTGCTCAGCCTGAAGGACAGAAGGCTGAGTTCACCTGCTGTCTTTAACAACATTACAGATCTTTAAGTAGAAAACTGAAGCAAAATCTTCTCAGAGGTGCAAAAATTGCATGAAGGCAACAGTCACAAGTTTCTACAAGGGAAGCTCCTAAGGAAAACATTCCTCATCGTGGGATCAGTCAGTCCTCAAAAGGTTCCCAAAAAGGTAGTGGGATTTACAGCTTTGGAGATACTCAAAACTTGACTCTGCAAGTCCTGAGCATGTTGCTCTAACTGTGAAGGCAGGACAACTTTGAGCTGGGGGTGGTACCACATAACCTCCAGAGATCCCTTCCAACCTAAATTGTTTGGTAGTCCTAATCTCATATTTAAATTAAAGTTCAAGGGCTTTTTCATAGCTGAGGTTCAATTTCCAGCTAGAAAGTGTCTGTATTAAGCTTCAGAAAGATGTACAACCATTTTTAACTATAATGCACCTTCTAGATTACAGACCAGTAGTGACAACATATATGATATGGGAAAAAAAGGCAGCATTGACTGTGCATTCCCAGACTAAGCATATTGAGCATAGTCAGAAAAAAGGCATCATGGGTCTTCTGTAACCTGACCAAGTTCTACATATACACACACTATATAGCATCTGAACTTGCTGTGGGTAAGAAGTGTGGGTAACTGGAAGCCTTCAGCAGCAGTCACGTGACCTGAGAGAAGAGATTTTAGCCTCTCCCAGTCCCCTTGGGGTCACGGCTGCTTTTGTCTTCCATGCTGGTGTTTGCAAAGTTCCCACATGAGGATTGGTAAAGACAGTAGAAGTGAAGAGATGAGGAAGGGTTCTTTCCCACTTATTACCAGCATGTTTTATTACTGGAGTTGCAGAGGGAGCGGATAAAGATGGCCCCAGGTGTCTGGTGCAGGCTGTTTCATATGGAGCCCGGGGAAGGGCTTATGTGTGAGAGCCAATGGCTGCGGAGGGCTCGCGTGACGCCAGCAGACTGACGGAGGCACTGGGAAGTCAGGCAGGGGTTCTCTGCGGGCACAGAGAAACTGAGCCCCCCCTGCATGTCATGGGGGAGTCCAGCCCCCATGGAGCTGGTGGGGCCGGGCCAGACTGCAGGCTACCCCCAGAGGCACTGAAACATGAACTTACATGTTTGCTCTTAGAATACCTCAAATAATAATAATGCGTTAACAAAAAATGAACTAGCACAAGAATATGCTTATGAAATTTATAAATGAAAACATTATTAAATGCAGTGAAAAGCAATTTTGGTATTCAAGATTCATAGGCAACATAGAAAGCAAAAGCATATTCTCTGAAATGAATCAGGGATAAAATCTGTGAACTATAAAGGAAAAACAGATGCTGCAACATGTAAAGTGAAAAAGAACCTTAAAGGAAGTAAGAAGACAAATGTGAAATGAAAAGATAACGTTTTTGGAGAAATTGTGAACATTGTGCTCTGGGGTAGGGATAAAGATAACCATACAAGCATGCAATCCAAATCTTTTAGGTAAAGTGAGAACTGTTTTCAAACTGTTTTCAAACTGTATTCAAACAGAAGAAAACCATAGTGGATATCACTTATATATGTATAAGGCATTATTAACTGTACTGGTTGAACTTCCGCTTTTAACCCACCTTCACTGTGCTAATGTCATTTATTCTGCACTAACTACCTCACAGAAACAAGGGGAAAGAAAAGAGCTGTTTGGTCCAAACACTGAAAAAGAATTTTTTAGCTACATCTATGCAACACACAAATTCAACTTAAGCCCAAACATGAGTAATGATGGCATCAAGGAACTTTGTTGTACCCCTCAAAGTAAATAGAATCAGAGTGTAATGGAAGAAAGATACAAGTCCCTAAATATTAATACACTTATTCTTGAATTAATTTAATATTGTCTATTGGCAATATAATATGGGAGAAAGCCAAGTCTGATGCTATTTTTCCCTATGTACAGAAAGTCCCAATTCCTGAAGGAATAATTGCTTGTCTCTTATCTAAACATAACTTGCCATTATTTTCCACACTGCCTCAGAAGGGGACTACAGAAATTCTACTAAGACCTCTATAGATGACCTTTAGGTAATTAATTCAAAGACCAATGACTAAAAAAAGCAATATGATTCTAACAAAATAAACTGCAAATGTCCAGCACAAAGGATCAGACTGGTTTCTCTTCTATGGATGTTATCTTTATATTTTCTGAAAAGTATCAGTGATAGTTTAACAGAAACTGACAGCACCATAAGAATTGGTGGTCTGATTGTATTTCAGAACTTAGCAGAGCAAAACTTAGCAGATAAAAATATCTTACTTTTTACAGAATTGAACTTAGTCATGCAGCTTGCCATTTATACAGGTAGAGCCTCAGAATTTTGGTAGTCAGAGTTGGGTACACAACAGCCTGGGATTATGAAGTGCATAAATAATTCACATGTATAACTCTTAAGAAAATTAATAAACTTTACTGTCAATAAGAGGAGACTTTCATGGACATCAGTGAGACTACACCTGTTCCAGAAATCCTGAGATCAAGGAAAAAGATGGATTTTTAAATGCATCGCGCAAACAAACAAATAAACAAACACCCTAAAGTTGTCTTGCGATGTACGTATGTGGCGTCACATTCACAAAGTTCAAAGTCCTGATTTGAGCCATCACAATTTTCAATGCAAAATATTAGGATAAAATTCTACCCATCAATGACAGAGTAGTCAGACTATTTATTACAGCAGTATTTTAAAACAGTATCAAGTAGATTTTTTTAGACAGAAGTTATTTGGGAACATGAACTATATTTTATTTAGAGAAATTAAAGTGAGCCAGAGTCTTGTGAAGAAGAATTTTTTCTGACTTAATGAATAGGCCTTAAGGATTTAAGAAATATTCTACTTTTAATTATGGTTTAATTGATTAAGAAAAACATTCTGACTTATAAAAATTAAATTAATTGAACTTTAAATTGGTGCAGGTTTTAGTTAGAGAGGGCCCATTATTAAAGAGCAACTAGATTAAAAGGGAAAGCATTTGATCAAAACTGATCATGCCACCATAGGCATACGAGTTACCAGTCATCAGTGGTATTACAGTAATTTGCCATGTGCTCTCTTCCAACTGTATCTAATTAGCATTTTATTTCAATATTCACAGTAAGTTATTCTGACATAGCTTAAGTGAAGTGAATACATTTTGCTCTGCAAAAGCAAACTAAAAATACACACACAGTAGATTACAGTTCAGGTGAGATCCTGAAGCTCGTCGCTTTATGGTAACCTCACCATTTTCAGCATGTCCACCATTAACATGAGCCTGGTCCATCTTTCTGCCTCAGCATGCCCTCTTTTTCATCTGCTCCTCCTCCTTTCTTAGACAGAATTTCAGGATTGGGAAGAAGAAAGAGGAGAGAAATCACAGACTGGCCAATGACCAGGATTTCCAGACACCCTGGGTAAGTGGGATCTGGGATGGTTCGTGGAGCTGATCTGTGCAATTGTGAACCATCTGTGTGGTGTGCACATGCTAGATCAGATGTGCACATACGGAGCAAGTTCAGTGCATGGCACACAGCCCATATTTCCCTCTGAGATTCCCTGGATGTGTGCCCATCCCTTAATGCTGTATACCTCAAGCAACTTCTTCCATTCTCCTTTCAAGTGGCATAGACAGACTTAGGAAAATTGGCCTATAAAGTAAAAAGGACATTAAGAGAACAGCAGCCATCAAACACTTTTTTAAACTTCATCAATAGCACTGTCAACAACATTAGCTGCAAAATATTTATTGTAAACAGCAGCAACCTCCTGCATATGTATATATACAACAGCATGAGAACAAATACCAAACACTTCATCACAACGAGTATTTCCGTAACATGGCTCAGGCACTCAGTATTATGTCACTAATGTGCCTCTTTCTGTAGTCCCTTGAGTGCCTCTGGCTTGGAGAGTACATCCTGCTGAACAGCATTTGGATGGCCCTAGGACATTTGCTGGCCTCCTGCAGCCACTGCTCAATTGAATAGAATGGAGTCAAACCAAGTAACAGAGCCCTCAGCATGGTTGGCAGAGGGGGCAGGCATAAGCACAATTAATCATTCAAGCCAACTCTAAATTTTAGAAATTCTGTCAAGCAAATATCTATAATATGTTCTGTCACTAAGACTGTCAAAATGTGCTAAATCCTCAGTTTAAGTGAAAATAGTGCAAATATTCTTAATTAAAACAATTATGGCAATATGAGCCAACAGAAGATATTTCCTTATCTTACAGGGGTTTTAAAAACTCAATGCCACAAAAGGCTCAGAACACACACTTCCTGCTTTGTACTCTTTCCTCCAATCACCCAACTTCAGTTTCTCTTTGTCAGAAAGTCTCTTGTTCTGCCCAGGAAAAAGCTGCTCCAGTCCTCTTCTTGGCTGGACTGTCCACGCAGTGCTAACTTTATCAGCTCTGGGAAGAAGATTTGTTATTTAACTCGTACCCTAAGGCTGTGTAAATGATCTGTAGCAAGTCGTTTTCATTTCTTCTTCTTCTTATGCATCTGAAGTATTTTCACTATTTGCAATTTTCATCAATTTCTTAATTTATGAATTTTCTGTAATTAACTCAAGTATCCATCATAGCTATATAATTACATATTTAACAAAACCCATATTAATTTGATCATGAATTTGCTATACCAGAAGAATATTTAAGTGTTTTTGGCAAAGATGAAGCAATTAAACTTATTTCACACTGCACTGTTTCCCACTTCAAAGCAATTAAGGTCAAAATAATAAATAAAAGTTTACACCATTTTCCAGTGAAACCACAATGGTTTAGTTTCAGTAACTTGTTAAACAGGTAGGGAAAAAAAAACTCTAAAAGATTTTAAGATGACAAATTTTCTACCGAAAGACAAGCAAAATTTTTCTAGAGTCCAGGTTTGAACTAGGTATGAATTCAAAGTCAAGAGATCAGGTTATAACCCTCTCTCTGGAACTAACTTTTTATGCCTATAAATAAGGAATTTATTTCCAAGCTCTGCTTTACTACTGACTGTCTGCAAAATGACATATAAAAATTATTTACTAGTATCGTTTACACAGATTAATTAACAAGTATTAATAGTGGCAGAGGTGCTAATAAAAATGGTGTTTTGTTGTCACAGCTGTTCTCAATTTACCACTATATTGGCATTGTAAAAGGGAAACCATGGTAAACCCCTTTCTTGAATTCTAAGAGTACACAGAAATGAATTAACAGCCAAACTGGATTTCTAAACGTTTTACATTTTTAAAAATCCCTAAGGAGAAAAGTAATCAATTATTGCTAGCTCAAAATAAGTCCTGTTTTCTCTGAAGGTGGTAAGACCTAGACTGTCACCGGGTCAGAACTTTGTAAGAAGCTGGAGATGCAGATGAACAAAAGCAGAAGTATTACAAATACAATTTTGAGTTTACTGTGGAGAGTAGCAAAACCAGATGTGTTTGTTCAGCAATGAATTAGATCAAGCAAACACACTATTATACGAATATCTTGTGTAATGTCCTCTTCCTTTTATGACATAAATATACTGGTTACTATTGCCCACCAGAACAGGCTCAGAAGGTACATTCCCCCTGTGACAGGTGCACAGCATGTGGGTAAAAAGAAAAGCATGCATACGTATATTGCTGAACACAGGAGAAAGGAAAATGGATCAAAGTCGATCTGATACAAGAGAAGCATGAAATAAAAGGACATACAACACATAGAAAGGGGTTGGATGCAGGAGTATACTAAACAGAAAAAAGTTCTGTGCATTAAAATGGAGAGTATGGTAAAATTAATACTCCCCTACTTACATATATTGGAAAGATTATTTTCTTCAAAAGGAATTACAACTGTCAATAGGTTATAGGATATAATTTTTCTTAAATAAAACTGGAATATTTCAAATAAGGGCTCTTTTGTGAATGAACTGAAAACAGATAAAAGAGCTGAACTCAGAGGGAACCCAAGCAGAAGGTGCACTAAGAAGTAAGAAAAAAAACCCCTCTCATGTTCCTTATCACTTCATCTTTAGCAAAGTCCATCTGTATAAGAGCTCTAATTTCTTTGCTGAAGAATGGTTATACAATGATTAGAAGCAATCATATCAGCAGAAATCCCACAATGAATCAGGATGACAATTCAGCATTTTCTCAGCTCACTTGAAGGAGTAGGAATGAATTTTCAAAAGCACTAGAGAGATTAGCATACTTCTACATTGTGTTCAACTTCTTTTTGTTTTCTAGATATACTGCCTTTATTTATCCATTGCTCACAGGCAGGACAAAGTGTATTTTCTTTTACATAGCAATACACAGTTCAGTGCTTAGAGCTCTCTGAAGGAAAAGTAAAAACCTATGATTTAATGTGAAGCTAGAATTGACCTTTAAGTCCTATTGTGTTCCATTTTCACGTAAATTGATCAGAATCTATGGAGAAATTAATCATTTTTCATTTCACTCTCCTTTCCAAGGCCGGTGTATCATACACAAGTCTACAAAAAGAATGAAAATAAAAAAACTACGAAATAAATTATTTGCTAAAACTTACAGGGGAATTCACAGAGTCAACTAAGCTTCTTTATTTGTTTTTAAAATGTACATATTCTGCAAATAAAGACTTACATAGCCTCATATTACATAAGTATTCTCTACCTCTATTTCTTCACAACTCAATGACAATTTCACATAAGTTTCAAGATAAATACAAATCAACAGTGTACATTTAGACAAACCAACTATGATAAACTTTGAAACAAACCCCCTACCAGCATTCACTTTAAGGTTATTTCTAGAACAGAAAGATCATGCATAGACTCCAGATTCCCTGTTTTATTTACTTCCAAGTACAATTTAATGTTAACATTATAAAAGGAGGTTGAAAGTAGTTGAGATGTTTACCTATTTTCAATCATAAGCTATTTTCTGTTTCAGTATAAAGCTTCAGAATTCTACCTGTGGTTAGACTGATAAAAGTACAAACTATTCAAGCAAACTTTTGCTAGTTGTCTCAGTTCTGGAGAATTAAGAGTATTATTTTTAATAAAAACAATTTCGATTGTTTTCTTGAAAATCCGCTTTACACAATTTTTCAAAACAAAGTCCAGGAAAAAAATGACTGCTCTTTCAATTAAGCTAACATTGACATTCTGGGGGTGGGGTGTCTTTCTTTTTAGACATTTCAAATTCTTTTCATGGGTTAAACAGAGCCTGTATTTCTTTTTTACCTTCAGAGTATGGTACATACTCTGGTCTCACACACTCATGTCTCTAGGTGACCATGCAGGTGGGAACACAGGAGTCAAGCTCATTGATACTAGTAACAGATATGAGTTTCCCCAGTGTCCTATTTACAGCATAATAGATATGCATTATCCATTGGCTCCTGTACAGCCATACTCTGAGCCAATCCCACTGCACACTGAAACATGTAAGTCAATGAAAAACTGCTCAGCATATGCAAGTCACTTCATATTCTAGTTCAGAGTCAAACAAGGCATGAAAATATTCTGCTTTATCACATTGCTACATTCTGGTTTGTGATTCGTTTGCAAGTAATGGCCTCGTACATAAAAAAGCATAGACAACAGCAAGATGACTGGAGCTTTTGCTAGGGAAAGTTACAAAAATTTATTATATTTGCAGAATTGGTATAAATCAGGTTTGAGTTCTTACAATACCTACTAAGTAAATTCATGACCTTCAAGTTAAATAAATTCTGAGACAAGTAAAATACAACTTATCCAATACAGAACAATCTATAAGGAAAACATAAGTAAACATCCTGGAATTATGTCTCTTTATAAAGCATGGTCTACATGGCTGTCATTGTTTGAGAAGTTTGGGGGGTCTAGCTTTTTGGGTGTAGTAGGGGCCAAAAGATGGCTCCTGTAAGGAGCTGCCAGAAGCTCCCACAGCTGTCCAGTCAGGGCCTATCTCTGACGGCTCCTGGAAGATTGATGTGCTGTTTTCCACAGTTGGGCCAATTAGGAAGGACAGAAGCGCCTCTGTGACAGTATATTTAAGAAGCAGTCTCTGTAGTACGCATGCGCGCGCCATGTAACCCTGTAGTCACGTAGTTAGTAGATTAGGCAGGGGAGAAGGAGTACAGCAAATAACTAGGAAAAACAACTGAAACATCAAATATGAAAGCCAGCAAATGATGCCAGTCTGCCAAAGAGAAGCAATGGAGGAGGAGGTTCCTGCATCATTGGAACTGATACATCTTCAAAGCCTGTGGTGAGAAACTTTAATCAAACTTGGAGCGGAGACGGTGCAGGAGGGAGTGAACTCCCACAAGAGTAGCTGTGTCTGGTGGGGACCAAGGACTTTGCTCCTGAATCAAGAAGGGAGTCAATTATGTTAAAAGAAGCCTGGTTTTATTCCTATCCTGAGAGAGACCAGCCCGATGGCAAAAGATGAAGCAGAGACAATGTAAAAAGGAGTGATCTCCTACAGAAGGGGCTTTGGTCTGGTGAGGAATGGATACAGTCAGTAACGGCTTCTACTCCTAAAAGAGTTGAACTGCAGGAGTCGGTGAGGTAAAGAAGCTTTGGGTCACCCCCACCCTAAGTGTGGACCGGCCTGATTTGGGAGGAAACAGTGGCAGCAGTTTCGGGCGGGCTGTGTGCCAACTTCTGTAAACCGTGAGACGGTGCCAAAGGAGAGAGAGAGAGAGAGACCCCTCCAGGTATAATTGCTAAGAAGAGGAAACACCTGAGCATCTGAGGACTAAACTTATTAGAGATAAAACCCCTTCCCCGGGTTCCCCTTATGATCTGGGAGGAGAGAGAGGGCTGTGAAGCTTTTGGGGAAGGGGGGGGAATGGGAGGACAGCAGAGAAAAGAATGTTTGGGAGATGTTCCTTTGTTTTTGCTTGCTCCTTTTACTCTGTAATAAATTCACTTTATCACTTAGAAGCTCTGACCTTGTCTCAGCCTGAATTTGCTCCTCTACCAGCATTTCTTATCATGGGTTTAGTGACACAGTTCAATTTGGAAGGGGGGAAAAAGCAGTCCTCGTGGGGCCTTGGCCATTGGCCGGGGCTAAACCACTGCAATGGCATACCCTACACTGAGAGAATGCAGAACTCTGAACTCTGACATAGTCTAAAATAAAATTATCAACAGGAATTTAATCTTTGTTTTTACAGACAGCAAAGTGTTGTTGGGGGGAAGTCAGCCACAAGGAAAATAAGAAGGGTGTGAAACAGGATGGAATGCAACTGTTCTTTTCCTAAGAGAAGTTAAAAAAATAAGTGCTCAAATTAATTCGTCAAGAGTATATACAAAAATAAAATAGCTAAAGAGTGACCAGTGACAGGACTCAAGGGAATGGTATGAAGCTGTGCCAGGGGAGGTTTAGGTTGGATATTAGGATAAAGTTTTTCACCCAGAGGGTGGTTGGGCACTGGAACAGGCTCTCCAGGGGAGTGCTTATAGCACCAGCCAGAGAGAGTTCAAGAAGCGTTTGGACAATGCTCTCAAGCACAGGGTGTGACCCCTGGGGTGTCCTATGTAGGGCCAGGAGCTGGACTTTGATGATCCTTCTGGTTCCCTTACAGCTCAGGATATTCCATGACTCTACAATTCTATGGAAGAATCCAAACTGAAAATATGTATATTGTTAACACTGTTGTTACAGAGAAGCTACTCTTGAGATCAATGTTCAATTTTTCTGTTTTACACTAAGCAGCTATTCATAAACAGTCAAACTCTTAATTGGCTAACAAGTAATAGCTTGTATACAGTCAGTTCTGAAAATGTATGCTAGCTATCCCCCTGTGGAAAAAAAAAGAAAAGAAGAAACAATAAACCATAAAAAAGCACAACAGAAGATAAGGAAAAAAACCCACTACCCATCTACTTCCCTCCTTTCAAACTCCATTCTGACGTTCCCTTCTTTTCCTCTGCCCTCCCTATACACATCCTGATGGCTCTTCCCTCCTTCCTTCAGTGCTTCAGAGCACACAGTATTTGCTTCTCAATAGACACAGCTATTCTCATTTTCTCCTCCATTTTCTAGCTGCTGTCATTTTCCTCTTTTCCTTTTCCCTTTCCTATTAATGTCCAGGTGTTTCTGTAAGCTCACCAAGTTCTTCTGTACACAAAACCTTCAACTAGCAACACCTTGCTGCTATCTTGAAGCAAGGCTGTATCAGTATTTCATTCACAAGGATCAGCTGACTGTGACAAACTGACTATATAAAGAGTCCCCTTACTCATCTAAAATATCCCTTCTTTTAAAAGAAAATCAGAAATCAAATATAAATATAGTTTACATAGTTCATAATAAAAATGGCAGCAACAAGGTGGGGTGATTTCACATGGGACAGGGAGAAAAATGTGAGTGGAAAATGCACTGTAAAACAAGAAGTCCCTTTTTTCTGCAATTTGCTGCAGAACATTTTTCCTCTTTCTTTGCATTATTTTTTCTAGACAGTGTCCAGAAAACTAATAGTATATTCAAAGAGAAAACTCTTGACTCATCTTTTTCTGTTATTCCCATTTTTCCTTCTTTAAAATATTCACTGGGGATAAGAATGGAAGTGAAGGACAAGTGAGAAGTCTCCTTCCAAAGAGCAGATACCTCATTTCAGGCAAATATAGGCAGTATAAGGTATAATCTGAATGAGGAAAAAAAAAAAACAAAGAAAGAACAATATTAGAAACAGGAGGCACTGTTTTAAGAGAACTGAGAAAATGGGCCCAAAACATGAAAATAATTCTCATCCTGGATCCATTTACGACTGTATAAAAACCTGAAATATCCCATCTTGAAAGAATTAGACCATAATCCAATTCACAGCTTGGCCAGACTAAATGATGTTCATGACCAAGTGCAGGCAATTCTGTGGTTGAAAATTTAAATAACATAACCGGTATCAATGACCAAAACACACTCTTTCACACAGGTCTGAGAATAGTCCCTCACTTCCCATCTCCATGTCTCACATTTTAACTCTACTTTTTCTGTTGCTGCCTCTCCCTCTCACAATGACTTCATGCACTTGAAGTCCTACATCTTTCCATACTACAGAAGTTACTGGCTTCCACAGATAAAGGCAAAAATTACATATTGACATAATTTAAGTTGGTGTTATATAATCTAGGTCTAGAAGTAAAATGAGAATTGAGTAGAAAGCATTTTTTGTTTTTTTTTTTTTTTTATCTATTTACTAATTTATATGGCTAAATAGCCCAGTAACTATCACACTAATCTGCAGTCAGTAATGAGCTGGTTCCTGAAACATGAAGTTATTTATGTAAAGACTTGAATGTGGGTTATCAAGTAAGATATGCAATATAATATTTATCTATGTACATCTCAGACAATGGGAAAAGACAAAGTGCCGGTCTGTGAAAGAAAATATTTCCTTTAATTTGGCTGCTAGCAGTATCCTGAATATGTGTGTTTCTTTCAAAGCAAGAAACTGGGTGGTTTAGGGAAAAAAAGCAGCTGTTTACTTTGTTCTGGAAGATGGAACCATCTGGAGTGAATGAGGATATCTGCTTTTCCACCAAAAACTGTGAATACGATGTACAAATAAGCTTCTGACAGAGCCAGGGCAAAGACCAGTATGTCCACAACAGAGAGGAATAAGAGAGCTGGGGCAAGATGCACAAAAGCAATCAGGTTTCAGAGATGATGAAAAGAAAGATATTTTCCCAGGAATCAGACAGGATCATCTATAATTTGCTGCAACCCAGGGAGCCTCTGAAAGTCACTAAGAGCAAGACTGAAAGTAAGACCCGTGAAGACACAGCTGGTGAGAGGAAGATATGCTGTGTTCTGTTTCACCCAGCTGATGCATTTCTCTCTGCATTACTTACCTTGTTCTAAGAATCGGTTTTCATCAGAACAAGAAAGAGATTTCAAAGGCTTTTTTGCATATAGCCACTTTAAGGATGGGGACTGGTAGAACAATACCAGAGTAATGATCAATTCAAGAGTCCCATCAGAATAAGAAAATATGTTGTGTATTCAGCATTTGCTGAATACGTGAAATGATATTTCACGTTAATGTTAAAACTTTGCAGTTTATTCTAGTCTCTCATATTTTAACAAAGTGGAAAGAATAATGTTATTATAAAACCTAAAAAAAATTTTTGTTTGTTTTGCCTTTACAGCCAAGTTTCCCAATTTAGCACAATCCCAAAGAAACAGTCAGATGGAACTTTGCCACGAGGCCTGTCCCAAGGTTAGGTATCTTGGGACGTCTATCTTTGTGGCTAGAAATTAGACATTTGGATTGTGATCTTCCGCATGCAGAACACTATGTAAAAGCATGCTTAAGAAGAAAATAATCTTGATGTCTTAGAACTGTAAGATGCGGATGTAACCACATAGCAGGAATGCACATCTTACATGGATGCAGTGTTAGAAAACAGTCTGCCAGTTGAGTAACAGAGAGGCTTCGTCCTTTGATATTTCTCTTCTTCTCCACTCTTCATAACACTGTGGAGTGGTAAAGAATTCAGAGTTAACCCCCAGATTGTTCCACCAAAAAAGCATGCACTGCTGTTTGGACAGCTGCAGCTATTTTAATGTCCCTAAGGAGGGCAGAAAAATACATGTATACTTCCAAAACAGAGATACAGTAAACCAGACTGACTGGTTTAGTTGTATGTTTACATTAAAATATTCTTCATCTTCAGGTCGTAACTTAACATTTTCTAAATCCAGCTTTCACTTAAAAAACCCCAAAACTCCCAAAACAACAACAGTTTCAACAGGACCAAGGGGTGAGTCCTGGTTGAACTTGCTGAATTTGGGTGGACACGAAGTTGGACATGAGACATCAATGTGCAGCTGAGGCAAAGAAGGTGAATGGTATTCCAGGCAGCAGGCGGGAGCCCATAATCCTTCCCCTCCACCAAGCACTGGTGAGGTCACCCCTGGAGTGCTGGGTCCAGCTCCAGGCTCCTCAGTGCAAGGAGGACATGGACATACCGGAGAGGGTCCAGCAAAGGGCCGTGGTGATGAAGGGATGGAAATATCTCTCCCATGAGGAAAAGCTGAGAAATCTGGGAGGGTTCAGGCTTGAGAAGGCAAGGCTCAGGGAGATCTCAGCGGTGTATGTAAACACCTGAAGGGAGGGTGCAAAGAGGGCAGAGCCAGACTCTTTCCAGTGGTGCCAGGACCAGAAACAATGGTCAAAAACTGAAATGCAGAAGCTTCCATCAAGAAACACCAAGAACATCAAGAAACACTTTGTTACTGTGAGGGTGATCTAGCACTGACGCAGGTTGTCCAGAGAGGTTGTGGAACTTCCCTCCTTGGAAGATATTTAAAAGCCATCTGGCTGTGGTCCTGGGCAACTGGCACTAGATGACCCTGCTTGAGCAAGGGGGTTGGACCAGACAACCTCAAGAAGTCCCTTCTAACCTCAGCTGTTCTGTAATTCTGTGATACAGGGAGGATTCTTTCCCTACATAGTGTTAATCACTTGCAGGACTGTGCTCAACACTTCTAATTGCAGTTTGGAACTTATTTCTTGGAAACACTGCTTCTGGAGGAAAATTTTTTAAGAACAGCTACAACAATGAAGTATATGTTTGTCATTTTAGGCCATATCTATTAAAAAGTAATTTCTCTACAGGGGAATTTTACTTTCTAGCCACCAGAATTTTCTCACTGAATGTCTCTACTGTGCTCCTTTTCCCTCTTAGGGCTTTGTTCAAATGTTGTCAAATGTAAGACTGCAGAGTTCAGATATTGAGAGACCTTTGATGACTGCTGAATGTCACTGAAAATATATGTGTACATAAATCCTTAATTAAAAGATACACTGCCTTTATTTTATATATGAGTGCAAAAGAGGAGCAGGTCAGGGATTTTAAAACTGTTTCAGTGAAAGAGAGGCACATAAAAGAAAGATAAATCACACACAAAGAAGGTGAACATGATGTAGCAAATTAATTATGGATCTGCAAGGAAAAGAAATGCACTTCTGTATTGGTTCCATTTCAAACTAAAAGCTTATTTTTTCATTTGTGGAATAGAAATATGCAGAAAAGGTCAAATCATAAGATCCAATTTTTAATCTGTAAGATATTTGAATAGGTGCACCACATGCAGGAAGAATGAGCTCTTCACTGCTATCACACACTAAGAACCCAGCAGCTCCTTTCCTTCCAGTTGGGCCCTGACTCTGCCCATGCACACACTTGCTCAGAAGCTGTAGAACAAATCAGCCACGTGGAAGTTTTCATTTAAAAAGAAAGCAAGCATGAAGGTTTGCTAGCCTTACAGATATTATCATTAATTGCAACACTTTGATAAGAGGCCAAATACAGACGTTTTTTACAGACTGCAAAGGAGTGCATGCAAAAGATTACCCCTTTCCCTCTATCAAATACCATGCTTTAAAACTTTTTCTGCTTTTTAAATGTCAGGTATGACTGTAGAAGAGTCTTAGTGCCAAACCTATGTCTAAGGTAGTTCGGAAAGATTTTTCTCTTACTTGGCAAACATATTTTGGAAGCCCTCTGGACTGAACCTCTCTATCAGAACACACTTATTTTTGAGGGAGGTAAACAAGAGAGTAGTCACCTTGGAATATGACTACGCAACAAATGTCTATTAAGCCCTTTAAATATGTCGAATTTTAACTGATACATGTCTTATTATAGCTATATATTTCACAAACATAGGTGTATTTTCCATAAGAAAATTCATGCCTATTCAAAAGTACCATGTGTTTACAAATATATTTCGCAAATGCAGGCAAAATTCACATTTTCTACTCTTTTTTTTTGCCTGAAAAATACATATTGCAGTCATACAACAACACAGGGCACCATTGCAGGAGATTAGGTGGCAGGAAAGGGGCATCAATGAAGCCACAAGACAGGTCCTTTAAGAGAGCCTTCCCTATGTTCTAAACCGTGTCCTTCAGGCTCATCCAAGGCCGTCAGCTTCAGCTGCATGTGATGCTATACCTTTGAGTGGGAGAGCCTGTGGTATAAAATATAGCACTTGGCAGTCTCCCTCTAGACTTACTCATATGGACTAAAATCAGAGGCACTTACTTTTTAAAATAAAATGAATTGCACCTTAAGCCCATATTTGAGATCAGTGGGGTTTTCTTTGTTATAGTCTCATTTTTTAAAGGAAATGTAATGTCTTTCTACAGACGTACACAATGTAATTTTTTTCCCTATCCTCTTAACAAATTATTTCAAATTAAGGAGTAAAACTATGGAAAAATAAAGTATTTTAACTTTAGAAGAGAGCATCTCTGCATGCAAGTTCCACTGTAGTAAAAGCCAGGATGCTTTTCTTTTGGAAGTAGAGTTCATTTCTGCTGGTATAGGTACCCTGTGCAGTTATGTTAACTAGAGCACTATTTTGCCAGCTTTAATCACATCAAAAATCTCATAGTACTTGATATTTCACTTTAAAAGCTAGATGCAGCAGACAATGAAAAGTTTCATGTGTTTGAAAAAAAAATTTTCAATTGAAATTCTTTGAAAATAATTCTTTTTTGTACAGTGGTTGAGCATCAGTATCTCTAACATGAGTTCTACATGCAGTTCAATGCATTCTAAAGGGCACTTCAAAGCCTTTCCAAAACTCCCACTGAAACTGCTCTCCATCCTTTGCTTACTCCCCCACCTCAACTCATAAATGTTCAGGAAAACAACAGCAATGCTATTACAGCCACTAAAAGATTGAGTTTTTGGGGACTGGGAGAGAGAAAATAAAAGAAAGTTAAACATAAAAAGTTCTTAAATCACTGCAGAATTTTTTTTTCTTTTAAACTCGTGGTTTCTGAGTACTCAGAGAATAACTGTGAGGGTAATTATCACTGCTTCTAGGACACTCACGTGTGTGGAAGAAATAAAAAACTATGTTTTTTTCCAGTTATTCCTATTTTCAGCTTGAATGAAAAAAAGATTTTCCATGTGAGGAACCAGATTTCTTTGGGGGTTTTCCTAGCAATGAGGATCACTAACATATGTCGTCTGTTCCCATCTAAATACAAGCACTGCTGGAAGGTCGCAGCAGAAAAAAGAACATGTCCGTGTATGCACTTCCAAGCAATGTTTTACTAAGACTGCAGGAAAGGACCCCATCTGCTGCTTTACCTACACTCACAACAGAAACGTGTTAGGCTGAGGGAGCAGGCAGGGGAGCCGCCAACATGTTTTCCTTGCTGACACTACTCTGTCTTCAAACTTACCTGTACACAGGCAGTGTTCTCCAGACGTTTGTAGAGCCCTGAGACGTACCTTACCAACAGGCTTGCAGAATGTCAGTCAGCAGCTGAAGACATCCCTTGTTCTGACAAAAAGATGAGGAAAACAAAGAATCCCAGAGCAGCCCACTAGGCCCCAAATTAAAGGGGACATCAAGCAGGTATCATTCCTTTCAAAGGCTAACTGTGTTCATGGATTACTTAACCACTCAGATCACACAGATAATGAGGTTTTGAAGTCTTATTCAAACACGGTGAAAAGCCAAAACTTAGGGAACAAACTATCTAAATCAGTTCGGAAAACCATACAGAATGTCTCAGTAGGTTGGGTGCTTCACGTGAAGACACAAATGAAAAGAAGGAATAGGCAAGTGATACCTTAGAATGACAGGTGAGCACTTGCCAATTAACTTACTTGACTGATAACAGGAAAACAGCCTCTGGCTAACTGGCTGTTCTGTTTCCCTATATCAGTAGGTCAGGTTTCTTGTGTGATATTAGCCACCTTGACAGACTAGGAAAAACAGTATTTTATTGCACTCCAAGACACTTGCATGTAAACACAGCCCTGCATCTTCCATGGAGTAAACTGGCTTTAGGCCCACCCCCACCGCTCTGCAGTCCCATTTATTCAAAAGGGTCAAAATCAAGGGGGCTGACAGAAATCGCTGTAGATCATCTTTGAGACCCTACAGTCAACCAAAAGAATTATTATTAACCACACAGCTTCTAAGCAGAGCCTGTTTTCACCACATCTTTCCAAGTTTTGTCCGAGGTAGTGCTTTTACCTCTTCACAATTCTGTCAGTTTAAGGCAACCTCCTCATGGCCCCTCAGAGGCTCTCTTCCCTCATGCCTGAACTTCCCCTAGCCTGCCTTAAGTTTTTCTCAGTTTTTTAGGACTCCACAAATCCTCCCACGCCTTTACTTCTCTTTCACCCCAGAGGGTCTTCAAATGTTTGCAAATACGGCAAAATGTCTCCCTGAATCAGTCCTTGGGCTCCTTCCCTCTCTCTCCTCACACTCCCGCTGTAGTGCCGAGAGCTCCGCGACCTCGCCTTCAAAGAGGGGCTGCAGCAAGAAGCGAACTTTTCATCTTTGCAGCAGGTCAGCTGGAAAACGGTGATCCCAGAGTTACCTACGGGCCCATCCACACAGCACACCGGGGCAGCTATGTTCCATCCACACAGCACAGTGGGCAGCCTGTCCCAGGGCACGCACACAGCTCGTCCCCACAGCACAGACAGGCGGTGGGTCCCCCAACTGGCAGCAGCTCACCGCAGCGGGAGAGGGCAGCTGCTTCCCAAGGCTGTGCTACAACAGGGTCAGCAGAAAGTGTAATAAGGAGCTGGGGTTTGTACAGAAAGGGCCTGAAACTGTTCACAGGGCCCACAGCCCTTCTGGTGTTGTGAGGGCGAAGGGAAATGTTCTGGAAGGGGGCAGCTGTGCCTGAGATTCCCTGTCCTTCCCATTTGAACACTGAACGTACTTCCTACTCTGCTTTTGCCTAAAAAGGCTAGCCCAAAAACTGAGGCCAGTCAGGAGTAAGGGAATAAAAGGTGGGTATTTATTCAAAAGGCCTTCAAAGGTACATTTAGGGCAGACAAAACCCCCTCCTTGGGGCATCACCCAAAATGGACGACGAGTCACAAGTTCTCCACACCTTTATAGGTTTGGTCCATTTGCATATCAGCATAAATACACCAATTAATACTTTGCAATTTCCCCTTAGCTCGCCCCCCCCCCCCCTTTAGCAAGTTNTTAAAACTTTACAATTTCCCCCTGGCTCGCTCCCCCCCCCCCCCCCCCTTTAGAAGCTTGGGTCTGGGCAGTCTGAATGTCCTTGAAGACTAAGTCCAGAGTCAGAGTGGCACTCTGAGTGTTATGACTGTAGAGAACAGCAATTAATGAGCTATAAAGCATACACACCAGACAATACAGAATTTGAAAAATAAAAGGGTTAAAACCTAAGACAACACCACCTCACCTCGAACAGCTGCGCAGCACAAAGCAGAGCAGGTCTGCGGGAAGCAGCTGCCAAGCTTGCATCCCAGCTCCATTCCTGTTTCCTCCCGGAGAGTCTGCCGTGGTGGTGGTGAGGCCAAGGGAGGCCAGAGGCACAGCTCCATGACTGCTGGCGACACCAGAGGCAAAGAAAGAGGCCGCAGGGGACAGGAGCAGGTCAGGGAGCTGGCCACCTCCTGTGAGGTGAGAGAACGGCCATTCCTGCCTCTGGCAGGTCCTTGCTGTGTGTAAGAAGCTTCAACAGTCCTCAAAGGCAGGTCTGGTGTGCCAAAACTGGGAAATGTGAAGAAAGATTTAAAAAGCCAGAGGCATGTGACATCCTTAAGGAGTTCTTGGAAATCCAAGTGGTAATTTTTAATGCATGGAGTTGGCAGTGTGGCTGTTTGCAGATTTACAGCACTTGCACAGCTGTCACAGGTGATTCCTGCTTCACATTCTCCCACAGTCAGGGCTGTATTTCATGCATCTGCAGTTGAAGGGGTGCACCCTTCTCCATGTCTCTAATGCCATGTGCCAGTAGCAGCTCTTCAGTGCCCATTTCAGTTTGCTGCAACTGTACCTTGCATGTTGGTTTATGTATTGTATGAGAGTCTACAGCTCCTTACAACACCGGAACAACAGCAAGGAGGCATTTCTTACTAGGACCCTAATTTACAGAGGCCTTCATTAACACACACACTCTTGTTGCACATTCACATAACACATGCACTCGTGTTGCAGCCAAACACTGCACACCCTACCCCTGCTCATGAGCCCAAATGTGCTAAGAGCATGCCTTTCATTTGACCATGTATCCTGTTGCCTCCTTCCTACACAGGAAACACAAGGCACTTTACAGTACATCACTTGAATCCCAGAATCATTAAATGGGCTGAGTTGGAAGGGACCTTAAATATTATCTAGTTCCAATCCCTCTTGCCATGGGCAGGGAGACCTTTCACTAGATCAGGTTGCTCAAAGCCCCATCCAACCAGGCCTTGAACACCTTCAGGAATGGGGCATTCAGTTTCTCCAGACAATCTGTTCCACCACCAATCTCACCAACCTCACAGTAAAGAATTTCTTCCTAATATCTAATCTAAACCTACTGTCTCTCCGTTTGAAGCCATTTTCCATTGTCCTGCCACTACAGGCCCTTTTAAATAGTCTCCTTCAATCTTTGTTGTAGGATCCCTTCAGGTACCAGAAGGCCTCAGTTCGGTTACCTTGAAGTTTTCTCTTTTCCAGGCTGAACAATTCCAATTCTTTCAGACTTTCCTCGTAGCAGAGGTGCTCCATCCCGCCAATCATCTTGGTGGCCTCCTCTGGACTCACTCCAACAGGACAATATCCATCCTATGCTGCGGACCCCAGTGCTGGATGCAGCACTCAAGGTGGGTCTCACTGAGAATGGTGCTTTCACACCCTAGAAAATCTATCTTCATTTGGTAAAGTAAACTTAATATTCAGAAAGATACATTGGCAGCTCTGTATTTTAGAGAGTACCTTAGATTTGATTTTCCATTATAAAGGTTCAAAGCTTTGTGAAGTTCATTACAGTCTGTTTTCTAGCAGGCACAGGATCAGTTTAGTTCTTAATTTAGCTCACCGACCATCCTGATGTCAGGTCACAGATCCAATTTAATTCTGTCTTCCACTTTCCTTACTTAATCCTCTCATTTGTGAATATTTCCAGCAGTCAGGGGTGAGACATTCCTGTTTGTAGTCAATTGATGCTGCTTAGATGCCAAGGTCCCACCAAGCAGCTCTGTCATTCCCCCTCCTCAAATGGACAGGAGAGAGGAAATAGAACACAAGACAAGTGGGTCAAGATAAGGACAGGAAGACCGCTCAACAATTACCATCACAGACAAAACAGACTCAACTTGGAGACATTAGTATAACTTATTACCAATTGTTTTGTTTTAACCCCAGCTGGCTACAAAGTCCCACACAGTCACTTGCTCACTCCCACCTGTGGAATGGGAGTAGAAAATCAGTGGGGTAGACATCCAATGACCGCAAAATGCTCAAATAAACAATATAAACAAATTTCACTTAGTCATGCCAGTTTGTCTTTAACTACTCATATAATTGGAGGTTTACTAGGGTTAACTTACCCAGAATGCAAATCAGATACTAAATTCAGGTAAAATATAGAGAGAATACCTAAGTATTCATCTATACTCCCATAGAACTGTTCGGTTTAATTGTTGAACCTTATCTCTGTCCACTTTTTTTCACTGTATGGGAAAAACAAACAAAATTTTTATCACAAAAGCTAGAAACCTCTGCCACAAAAGCTAGAAACCTCTGCCACAAGATACCAGTTGTAAATGTGTGGCTGCACAGGGCCTCTCTTGAGAAATTCTTCTTTCCCATGCAAACTATGAAAACAATAAGATAATGGTCCAGCACCTGCTGTTTTTCCTGATCTGTTTTGATTCAAGACAGAGTGTGTTTTGGAACTAGGTGTTGTAAGACTTCAGC
This sequence comes from Climacteris rufus, assembly GCA_013398175.1. NCBI lineage: Eukaryota > Metazoa > Chordata > Aves > Passeriformes > Climacteridae > Climacteris > Climacteris rufus. The sequence continues at coordinate 414,485 of VZRZ01008555.1, forward strand.
CAATCACCCCGGGGGGTGGGTGACCACTGTCCAATCACCTCATGGGTTCTTACGATATATAAATGGAAATAAAACAATAAATGCGGCTTCTGCTGCTTCTGCTGCTTCTCACTGCACTGGCTCGTATCTCCGTTCCAGGTAAAATAGCGACACAAATGTACTGAGTGAAAGGAAGTAGTCTTCCTTGAAGTCATAACATTTTGGAAATTATTAAGAGAATTTCTAATTAATATCTTGCTTTTGATATGTTAAATGAATTGTCATTTTCTGTTGTTTTTCCTTTGATTTCCAGCTGCAAAGAGTAATAGGTCAAATAAAGGAACATTGGTCACTTTTCTGAGCCTTTATATTCAGTGAGTCATAGTCAACTCTTATAAATTAACAGTATTAATCAATATTAGGAGGGAATGAAGGAAAGGAGTAACTGTATCTTGCAGAAAACCTGAGGATTATTGTATCTAGGCAGAATGCACAAGACCAAAGCATTCAAAGAAGAGGGACCATGACAGTTTTAGCTGAGCAGTGTCTAAAGGCTGTGTTGTGCTGCTGGCTTTTATATATGCCCAGATCAGTACAGTCAGTAAAATTTTATGCTGTCTGTTTACTCAGTAATACTTGACTTACTGCTCTGGTCATTCTGCCTTACATTGGTGTAATTTTTCACCACAAAAGAATGAATGGTGGTCATATCATCCAAGTGTTGATAGTATTCCCATTTTTTAAGGTGGGAAGCAGTAGCTTGGTATTAAGAAGCAAGATACTCTGTAAGAAAGACGTCTGGACACTTAAAATGACTTCTGAATTTCTCTTTTGGCTCTGGCACTCATCTTTTTATTGCTTTGGTGATGTGAGCAGCCATAAAGGTGGCCTGGTAGGAAGACGAAAAATACTGAAAAAACAGAAACTGTCTGCAGAAAGCTACTGATGATTTGAAAAGTGCAGCTGGTCACTTTCAAGTGCAGCCAAGGTTCCTAAAAACCACAGGTACCATGTGTAAACAAAACCAAGGGGCTTCAATGGCAATTTGTAATGTGATAAGGTGGAAAAACACCTAGAAAAACAGCTCTGAAAAAACAGAAAACATAATCTAATGGTTGTTACAGGCAAGAAAATCAAAATTAGTGGTTGCTCAAAGTCCTACATCCTCTCAGTGTTATAAAAAATACTTATTTTTTTATTCAAAACCGAGCTGTTTGGTCTCTGAGAACTTCATAGTTAACTCCCACGTGAACTTTCTATCAGCTTTCGAGTCTCACAGGGAACACTTGCCTGACTCCAGGTTCTGTAACATAGATCGGTTTTGAAAGGAGACTGTTGCCTTACTGGTTCAGTCTGTCCTCCCCTCTTTTGGGGGTGACTGCATCCCTCTGCCTTCTTTTTGGATAGTGTGGCCACTTCTAAAATCTGTCCAATTCGCTTCTTACCAATATTACCTATATATTCTTAAAAGTAACCTATCATAAGCATATCTGGTATTATACTGTGATATGTTTGCGTCACTGAAGATAAGTGGTAGTAAACTGTAGTAATGTTTGGTTGTTTCTGTTACTGGTTGTACTGCAATTCTGATTGATAACATATTATTGATTGATATTAATTTTTGATTGCTGACAGTAATTTCTAATAGTTTGGTGTAGATATATTTATTCATATTCATTTATTAATTACATGTGTATTTCCTAGTGGTGGTTTGTGGTATTTGTGGTAATTTGAAATAAAGTAGAGAAATTTAGAAATTCATGTTCTTGTGTATTATAAGACTCTATGAACCCAAGCTTGTAATTCTACACACCCAAAGGCCAGGTAACCCTTTAGGCTGTGATGCTTGGGAAAATCACTTCATGTCCTATGCACCTTCCCTCTTTCTATAAAATTGTTTGAGTTAAAACTGTGTAGTTTTCCAACTTTCTTCCTTATTCATCCTTTCTGACTTTCTGTACCATGGTAAAGGGAGGAAAACTTTTATGCTGCCATCTATAAATAAGAGCAAGTAGAAGATAGTCTCAATGCAAGACCTTCTTAGGTACTTTCCCATGCCTTTACACAGGAAGAAGGCGATACTTCATGTGGAGAGGCTTTGGATATCTCTGTTATGGAGCAGAAACGTGTTCTGACATTCTTCTGTCTACCATAAAAATGTTAGTCATGCAGAATGACCCACTATATACAATATTTCCCAAGAGAGGAAACAGAGAAACAAACACCTCTCTATTAACTATTGATAAAACCTAATAATAATATTTACTGTAAAGAAGAAAATATTCTTAAGGTAACAGTGGAATAGAATGAGATTACACAATCAAGTTTATATGTGCAAGTAACATTTAAAGTCCTTCTCTGGTCTAATAGTTTTTTGGTCTTTTCAATTCTGATGGCATTGATCAGATAACAGTGATTTCTTTTGGAAGAATTGCAATCGTGATAATGATTTATCACAGTAACAGTATTCCAAAGGTCTGTATTTATCATATATTAAGAGGAAGCATGGTGTTTCTGTCAATATCTTGCATCTCCATTAAGAATTGAGTATAATTTATTTTATTATTCAGAAACCTCTTTCTTACATGTTTGCTTAAGTTTACTTCTGTATAATCAGTCTAATAAAAATAATGGAGCTGGTGATGTTTTACCTCCTCATTCGTCTCAAATTTCAGGACCTTTTTGGTCCAGAAGACAGTGCACTATCTTGTGAGAAGTTTACACCAGGGGTTTTTAAGGACTTGCTGCAGTAAATCTCTTTGTTGCTGTGTCATCTCTTTCAATTGTCTGATATTTTAAGCAGTTTGGAGCAGATGCATTCTATCATGTTTCTATAATCCCTGGCATAATTAGGATTTCATGTTATTTTACATATGTAGAAGAATTTCAAAGTTAAAAACAAGTCAAGTAATGTCGCAGTAACGACACTAAAGGAAGAGCCAGAGACACCTGTTACCAGGATCAGAGAGAAGGAAGGAAGGGGGCAAGACCCGCCTTCTTTATTTTTTATATACATTTAGAAATCACTATTCATTGGAGGAAATCAGTTCTTCCTCCCTTAATCACAACAGTCAATGGAAATGTCCATCAAAGTTCTGTGTCCAGGAGAAAGGAATGCAAGTGATAAGATACAGTTACAATAACATGGCCATGTTTACAGAGAAAAGTGTGAGAAACTAGCTACAAAAGAATGACAACATCCAGAACTGCAAAAATCAGGGCAACAAAGTAGAGGCAAGCTCTTTTATATTTTAAACTTGATTATGGCAAACTAGTGTAAAACCCAGTATACTTATATTGAATGAACCACTAGATCTTCTCCCTGGATTCAGTACATACCTATGGAATTTGCAAGTCATTGTGTTTGTGTGGAAAGAAGCACAGAATCAAAGAAGCTATAGAGCAAAGACTGGGATCCACAGGACATGATAAAATTTTAAGTGACCATCTTGAGAAACAGAGAGACATTGAAAACAAATGGAATTAACTTATCACAGAAGGTCTTAAAATGTATTAAGTATGCATAACCAGTGTGAGAAAAGTTATTTTATTTTGATACTCATAATAGATTTAGCACTTTGTTTTTCATTAGCATTTTGCTGTAAAGGATTTCCTTATTGCATTAAGGAATCTAATCTTAAAGGCTAATTTTAGCTAAGGCAGGCTTTTCTCACAAGGCTTTATTGACAAATGGTTCTTCTGAAGGGCAGTTCAGACCCTGCTTCATGTGCTTTGAATTAGTCTACGGAAGGAACCTTTTTCTTTCCATTGACACTCTGCCCTGGAAAAAATAAGACAGACCTCTCCAATGTAAGCTTAGTCTTCAGTGGATACATAGAAAATCCTGTTAATATTCAGTCTATGATTAAGAATAACTCTTTTTAGGTCACATTATTTATGAAAATTTTTATTGGGTTTTCATAGCTTGATAATAGAGTAAGATGTACTCTTGGAATCAGCCATCTCCCGCCCCATGCAAGTCCTATACAGATCTTACAGACACTAATATTGGGCCTCAGATCTTTGTGCCATCTGCTTTAGTCTCAATTTTTCAGCAGAGTCTGAAGCACATCAGAAGTATTTGATTACTATCTGCTGTGCAATGTCATTGGTCCTGATAGCAACCAGTAAATGCCACTTCCTGAGCATAATCTTTTCATCGACACTCCATTCACAAAAATCTATGCAGTAGAGCTTGGAATCTCACCCAGATTTATCTGGGACCCCTTATAAGAAGAGAAAAAAACCCTGGAAGTCATGTATAATTCTAATTTTGTATGACTACTTCACCTACGAAAATCTTCAAAATAAAGCAGTGGAATACATAGCAATGCCCTGCTGAATATGACCTTGCCCTGTGGGAAGGGATATTTGTTATCTGAAAGTACTTCGCCCAGCAAGCTCTTAAAGATAAAGCAGTAGTATCCATTGCAATTATGTAATTATCTTACCTTGATTATAAGCACTTGGATCTACTAACAAGAGACTCAGAACACATTGAAACACTTGGTTGGGCATGTATTTCCAATGATTATAAACCTTTGAGTGACACCACATGCATGGAAATTTATTCATATATGTTGTGGTAATATACATGTGGTATCTGTGAATAGAGGGATGGCACAATCTCTTATATATAGACTGGGTCATTTATTAACATGAGGGTTTTTTGAGTTCTTTCATTCACTGTACATGAAGTGACATGAAATTTGGATTCAAAAAGTATTTTTACTCTGGAGAGAGCTTTAAGATACTAAGTTAACTTGCTTCAAGCTGTACATGGAACTGGGATATTGATTCCTATCTTCAGTCAACAGATGATGTCATCACACAGATCACACAGTTTCATTTTCAGAAGAACACTTGGAAAGTCCTTCACTAGAAACTTGCCAATCTACAGTAAAGTATCTTCTAGAATCCTGTCAGAAATGCCGTGATAACTGTTAAAGAGCAGATGTGATTTTTCTTCTGCAACCTTCCTGGTGTGCATTTGAACACTACCCTCACCTGTGACTAGAATTCTTTTGCACTATCATGATACAGAGCAACAGAATACGCAAGATAAAATGAAACAAAAAATAGACAGATACAGCCAAGCAAATAACAGAATAATGTTCTGCACATGATTTCTCAATTTGGTGAAAACATTTTACCTAATTGTGTAAGTGAATCACAGAATTTTTACAGTTATATTGCTTAATATGTTTCCAACCTTTGTAGGACTGCTTCCAGTCTTTGTCCTTAGCTATGATTGTGACATTAATCTAATAATATTTAATATAGTAATGCTAATTGATGCAGTAACAATTACCTTGATTAAACAACTTAGGCTTGCGTGCCTGCTTTGCGATATAAGTGTTCCTGGTACAAACCACTCTTCATTTCTTTTTTGCTGGATCTTCCAGCTCTGAAGTCATATGCAGCCTGTAATTTAGGCAGCCACTAATCAGACAGAAGTGCATTTAAAGGTTGAACCTAGGCTCCTCAATGCACATGACCTGTCAATTGAATTTGTACTGTGGATGTTAACTTCAACATTTGTGTGTGTTTCTCCTCCTTTTATTATCACTATCTAAATTTAGATGCTGGGTTTCACTGCAGGATAAAGAAAGGAAAACAACCCATTCTGACAATGCATGTAGAAATAAAGTTAACCCAAAATAGAATTGCACTCTGGTAATCTGAGTGCATGGATAACAACACAGCTGTTGACCATAACTGTAGGTTTTTCACCAATGGCATTCCCCAGTTTGCCTAATATCCATTTACAAATAAATGTGTCATTAGAAAAGTCTGCAAGACTCTATCTACAGGTTTGTTTTTAGTGAAGTATTCTTTCTATACTTTGCAAGTGGAATTCAAATATAATGCTAAGTATTCAGTGAATCAGTACCAGTGACAGAACAGCTGTTATTCTCTCCGGTTGTATTCACCTGTCCAACAGAAACAAATCTGCTGTATTACTTTGTGTATGCTCACAGGCATTTTTCATCTCCTTAAACTTGTGTGCCTTCAATAAAAATAATATTCATCACTAAAAATGGTCTAAGTAATCTCATTTGTATTAAGTTGTATTACATCTTAAAATCCTGTCTTCAGATTTAGGTAGCAACAGCACTGACTGGGAAGTAGTGTCAAATATCCACCAAAAATCAACTTTTTAAACTTTCAGTGGAAGTGAAGCTTGAGAATAGTCTGTCTGTTTATTTTTGTAAAAGGAAGAGTTGGCTAGAATATAATCAAACCATTAAAAATTATTCTGAGCTGACAGACTCCTCAAGGTGTTTAATAAAGCAGCCTAGATGAGGTGTGGCATTAAGCACATTCTCAAGTATTTTCATTTTCTTAGTGTGTCCTCTTGGCCTAAAATAGGAGTTTTTGTTTGTATGAGCCAGTAACTGTAATGTGCACTAGAATTTCTTGCATATCCTTTTATTTTCTTCAGAATTGGTTTGTACTGCAGATATCACTGAAATTTAAATTTAGAATCAGCAGACTTTATATGTACAGTTTACACTAAATGAGTTATACAATGAAAATATCTCACAAAAATAAATCACGTAAGAAAAAGAGTAAATTAAGTCATCATCCTTAGCTTTTCCCCACCTGCTTCTTGAGTCTGTGTTGTTCCATTGTATGGTTTTTTGTCTGGTATTTCCTCTTGCAACTCTCTGGTAGCTGCATTCAGCCAGACCATTGTCATCCATGTCTTTTAACAATTTTTAGCTCACACACTCCAAATACTTCCTGATTGAAGGAAAGCATCTGTGAGTTCTAGACAAATAGCGTACTAGCTATGACAAGTGAAAGTATATGTGAAATATCACTCATGATTCAGTATTTATTATGTGCCCATGTCTGACTGAGAAGCTATGCATGTTGCACTAGTGAGCTTCAGAAGGTAATGTCTTAAGCTCCAACTGCAACAAAAGTTTTTTAGCTTTTATGTTTTCATTCAGATCCTACACGTTGATGAGGAGCAATCATCACAAAAAACCAACCAACCAAACAAACAAAAAAAAAACCCACACAAAAATATCTCTTCACACCTACATCTTGTTAATGGATATTATAAACAGATGGCACTTCCATCAGCTCCAGGGCCAGGTGTTCCTTTGCCTGGACACTGGATCCCAGCTGAGAGACCTAAGGGTCTCCATCCCAAGCTGATGGACATGGCTGCTTCTGTACCATTTGTAGGTTCAGCCAATAGACTGAGGATGTGTTTCAGAGACATGTGCAGTCACACAGAGAAAAGAGACATGGCTGGCTACATGTACTGCCACAGATCAGGTGCTGTCTTTTGCAGCGCTCACATGTGACACTGACAAGACTACAGCCAAGTCCTCTTCTTCCCTTGAACTGGTATAGAATCAAATTCACTGGTGAAAGCATGTATGTCCCCACTCTCTATAATCACAAGTAGATGCACATGCAGAGGTCTCTCGTGTATCAGTGTGACCTCCTCTCTCCATCTGGTGCCCCTGCCTGTGTTCTTTTATGGGCTTTTGGGTTTTATGTACTCTGTGCTCTTTTATGTGTTCTACAGGTCTCCTACTTGCTGACTAATTCACCTTAATCCTCACTAGCAAACAAATGCATGCACTCACACACTGGTTTCAAAGACAGTCCACACTCCTGGGTCCCCCTAATATCAGCCCAGACCCTCCACCACCTGTCAAATATCTCTGGCCCTCCTATTCTCCAGTTACTCTAGTTAAAGATTCCAAAGAAATTACATGCATAGGCTGGTGTCTTCCAGGTTCAGGGAAGAGGCAAACACTCAAGTGTCCAAGTGCTGCAGAGACAGATTCACCTAGGACCTGTGAACCACTACTACAGATGCCAAGACCCTCTTTTACTACAGTTGCTGGCACCACACAGCTTGAGACACAAAAACCTCCTGTCTGACACCAGTTGCTAGTCCCATCTTCTCCCACTTCCCCTGGTTGCTGGCACATAGCCCTTACAGCTCTCACACATGGACAGAGAGTAAGATTACCCAAAGAGATAGCTAACAAATTATTTAAGAGGAAGATAGGGCAGACTGTGGGATTAGATGAAGGGCTTGGTCAGACAAGTGTACTGGCCAGTCCCAGTTTATACACAATTGGTTCCTATTATACCCCTTTTGGCTTATTCCCCTCCTTGTTCCTCCCCAGTCCCCTTCCCTTCATAAATATTGTACAGTTCCACAGTCCCCCCTCTGGTATCCCAAGTCCTCAAGTTCATCTTGTTTCCCCCTTATGATCACTTATAAATTCCATGTAAACTTCCAGGTCTTTAAAGCTGCATGGAGTTTTTTAATGAGTTATATATTGTTGACTGGAGAATTTTGGTCTTTGTCACAGTCTTGCTATTCATGTTTCACCAAGTTTGTGTCTATGTGTGTTTCTGCTCATCACTTCCCTCTTCTCTTATGCTCCCCTTTTGCGTTAAAAAAATGCTTGGCTGGATTGTGTTAGTGTAGCAGACGATTTCACCTTCCACACATCTTTCCATCACCGACCAGTAAATCACTAATAAAAAATTGTATCTGAAAGAAATTATAAAAAGGTAAAAGTAACTGGTGAAGTACCATAGCAAGGGAAGTTTCCAGTAAAACTAATGTTTCTGTAGTTATGGATCAAGTAATTTTCATCACAAGCTAAATTGCTATTGAAATCTTGGTAGTTAGTACTTAGCATTTGAGAAGCTATTTTGTTTTGGTTGGTAGATAATCTATTAGGGAGCACCACTTTTGCATCATTTAAATCATATGAAAACACTCTAGATTTCTTCAGACAGAGGGGACAAACTTCCCTAAAAATCCATTTTTTCTTTAAAAAGATCTTACAAGGTACGCACCAATGATGCAAGAGTTTGAAAAACCTTTACTTTTTAATAAATGTAGCTATAATCAGACCAAATGGGACAAAGATGTTGTTTGCTGTTTTGCTCATGCTTTTTGTTGTTTGCTGTTTTGCGGGCAGCATCTGGAAAACTAGAGACTAGAAATGTTCAGTGAACAAAGAAGGGTATATTTTCCCAAGTGCTTTAATGCTGGCTCCGGGGGCCTGCTCGAGGCCACTCAGTGTTATTCTGGGAGTGACCTTGGTTTCCTGGGGGCTGCAGCTTGCAGTTTCCCCAAACACAGGGCATCCTCCGGCAGCTCTTTTAACGCTGGCTCCTCTGTGTGAGAGAGAGCTTATGGCTGATGGTGCAGGCGCAGATGAGGACAAAGACCCAAGAGAAGGGCCCTGGTGTGATTTCCAGCTCTTTTATTTCCCGGGGAGAGGCAGCAGGGAAGGTAGAAGAGGGTCCGGGGTCCAGGAGAGGCGGCACAGGGATCCGGGAGAGCTGAAGGCATCACCAACCAGAGGCTCAGACTCAGGGAAAGCAGGGGATTTATAGGGATACAAGCAGGGGAAAGTAACCAATTGGGGTACAGGGATTAGCATGTAACCAACAGAGAACCGAACTGCAGTGAAGTTTCCAGAACATAACCTTTTACAGAACATGAAGTAATGTAACAACTAACCAATGAACTGAAACATGTAAACAAAGGTGCGAGGGATGCTGGGGGTGAACCAAAAAGATCACCCTGACCACGGAGTATGCCTCAGACTGTGGCAACTTCAGCCTGTGCCCACCAATCTTGCACCTGTGGGGCTGTGGCTTTTGCCACATATGCTACCACAGTGCTTACACTTTTTCTTTCCCTAGTTTTACCACGGATGTTTCTGCTCCTCACTTCAAGATTTTATACTCCACTATTTAAATCATAAAACGCTAATGAAGACACATATCTATGCTGATCATAAAAGGAGCCAGACAGATGCAGAGGCCACAAACCTGAATAGAAACTTCAGCAGTCTTTTCTATAACCAGGGCCAGTTCATATATAAGCCACCCAATTCCCTCTTATGGACATAGAGAGCACAGGTCTCTGTGGAATGTGGATGTTGCTTTCTGAGGACCAGCACAAGAGTTGGAATGGAACAAGAATGAGATTTTTGCACTCTTCTAACCTTTGGAAAGGTGCTGTGGCTGGGAATTGTCAGGGGCATGGCATAAGTATAGTTTGAGAAACCAGAAAGGCCAGTGGTAGTTCTACCACATTATTGCACGAACACTGGGCAAGCTCAAGACTATTCCAAACTGCAGCCATGCTAATAACAATGAGTGGCATAGGACAAGCTTGAAGCTTGCTTTATTTTTCTTAGACCACATCTGTAAATCTAAATGTTTACATTTATATTCCATGTTCAGGAATGCATATGTTTGGCTTTTTTTTTTTTTAATTCCAATTTGAAAATGTAGGTTCTGAGTAATAAAACTGTTATTTGAATGTGGTAAAGCTATATCTCTCTCTTCTACCAGCACTCCATCTTTTCACCCTCAGACCTTCAAAAAAAGCTGCAATTCCAAACCCCACTACAGAGTGGAGAAAACATTGATCTCCTTAAAATTACTTCCTGTTCGCATCCTCATTCTGAGGTGCACCTGGAAATAACAGGTAAAGTAGCCTTTCCTGAAGACATGCTGCTCATAGAACTCAAACTTGTTTTCAAACATAAAAAATATTTGTATAGGATATTAGATTCTGAACTGTTCTGTTCAGAATTTCATCACCAGCCTCACTTTGTAAACTAGTTGACCACTAGATATGAATTCCTATGTAAAGGCCCAATATTGCATTTTTTTGTGCATGGTTCTGTTATGCTTAAATTGAAAAATGTTTCAAGTTGCTCAAATACAAAGGACTGATAAAGATCCCGGTAGACACATTCTCCATACACTACACCACATACAGAAATGTGTTTAGCATTGCATTAATGGCAATGTTTAATGTAACCACTCAGTCAAGGTAAGAAATATGGAAAATAACATAAGCACCATGAATCACTTTAAGACCAAGAGGAGGCTTGAAGTTCTATACTACACAGTACAAAAGTAGACATAAAAGAGTTGCTGCCTATTTTTTCCAGCCTGCTGCAAGTATGGCAAACAAGCAAGCCCCCAGTGTTGTAAATAGTGTTTCTCTCACACTGACATTGACTTTTTCAGTCATAAGAAACATTTGCACTTTTAATAGTGGTATAGTTACAGATGTAGAATCAGTAACAGTCAAATGAAGAAAGAGGACAGGGTTCCTACAGATGTAGAGAAAACTATATATAGCCAAAAGTAATCTTCTCGGCATGCTTTTATAGATTTGACACTGAGAAGGAAACTTCACTGTGTATGTTGTTATCTTTTACTGCTGATGTGAAACTTTAGCTGCTGATCTAGACTCTATGTAACCAGATTTTTTTGACTCCTGGATAAAGGAATCATAATGTTATCATCAAAACACTCAAACAATCAAATACTGAACTCTGGGAAGAAAATGATTGTACATCCTGTATCTTTCTGTGTTTTCAATATGATCTGTCCTTTTTGGGATAAAATGCTTATGTGTATGTGTCTGTGTACAAAACCCTTCCTTCTGTCATTATTCTCTTTTGTGGCCTGGAGTAGATCCCATACTTCAGGAGGAGTGAAATTCTGCCCCTGCTATTAAGAGTGCAAGTCTTGGTCTTCAGTAGGGTCAGGACTTCACCCTTTGTCTAATACTCTGAAGCTGTGCAATGAAGATGTGGATGTAATACCCTGCCTCCTGCATGAGAGTATTGGAAGTTGAAGTGTGAGTAGATTATCTTCATAGAAATTAATGAGGTTTGTTAATTAACTTTATTTCTGCCAAAGCATATAATTCTAAAAAAAAAATATTTTTTTTTTAATCATAAGAATTACCTAAACAAAATGAACCTTTCCATCTCTCTAGTCATATTTTCTTTCAGTAGTTAATGCCGACTGGTAAACTAAGTATAGTGTAGTCAGATGGTTTAACTACTTTCATAATATTTTTGGCATACACTTTCTGAAAAAAACTTGATACTTTAATGGAGTCTGAGTCAATGTCATTTCAGAGACTAATTAAAGTTAGCTATTCATTCCTTTTTGGACTAGTTGAATATTTTTTACCAAATGTTCATAATAATAACAGCAACAAAAACAACAATAACTATTACTACTGTTATTAATATTGTTATTTTCATATTCATTGGCTTCACCATCATCAACATTATTTTAATTTGCTGTGTTTTATGGAAAACATTGATTTTTCAACAACTAAAACTTTCCTTTTACTGAAACAAATATTTTTCAAAAATACCGTTTATAACTTACCTATTTCGTTATTTATGAGAAGAGGGTGAAGAAAATAAAATTTGGTTATTTATGAGAAGAGGGTAAAGAAAATAATGTTACAAATACTATAGTCAATCTAATGGGGAATGTATAATTTATAAAAAAGGTAAGAAGGAAGATCCTGCTAATTACAGGCCAGTTAGCCTGACCTCAGTACCTGGTAGAGTGGTGGAACAGTTTATAATGGGTGCCATTATGCAGCACCTGCAGGATGGCCGGGGGATCTGACCTAGCCAGCATGGATTTAGGAGGGGTAAGTCATGTTTGACCAACCTGCTCTCCTTTTATGACCAGGTGACTCGCCTGGTGGATGCAGGAAAGGCTGTAGATGTTAATATTTAGACTTCAGTAAGGCCTTTGACACTGTCTCCCATAGCATCCTCCTGGAAAAGCTGGCATCCCACAGCTTGGACAGGAGCACTCTTTGCTGGGTCAAGAATTGGCTGGGTGG
>VZRZ01008555.1:427614-468078 GCA_013398175.1 Climacteris rufus
AAGGCTGGTGAAGGGCTTGGAACACAAGCCCTATGAGGAACGATTGAGGGAACTGGGGTTGTTTAGCCTGGAGAAAAGGAGACTCAGAGGTCTCTACAACTTCCTGAAAGGTAGTTGTAGTCAGGTGGAGGTTGAGTTCTTTTTCCAGGCAACACCTAACAGAACAAGAGGACACAGTCTTAAGCTGTGCCAAGGTAAATATAGGTTGGATATTAGGAAAAAAATTGTACAGAAAGATTGATAAAATGTTGGAATGGCCTGCCTGGGGAGGTGGTGGAATCACCATCCCTGGATGTGTTTAAGAAGAGATTGAATGTGGTGCTCGGTGCCATGGTTTAGTTTAGTTTTTCTCAGATGTTGCGGCAAGGGTTGGACTCGATGATCTTGAAGGTCTCTTCCAACCTGGAGATTCTGTGATTCTGTGATTCTGTAATCCTTTATGAACTACATTCCCAAGACATTTTCAGAAATGTGCTAACGAGACTATAGCGAATCACAGAAGAGGAGAGACTGAAATGATTAGAAAAAATGGGAGCATAAAGGTTGAACAAGGAGCTTGAATCATTCAAATGCAAATGTTTGGGGTTTTATCACAATAAAGGGGAGTTTCTCTCCCCTATTTCCAACCACATTAGCTTATGTAGTTCTGTATGTATTGTAGCTTCTTTGGGTCATACAGCTGGAGCACTTATTTTCCCTTAAGGATGACTTCGAACGGTAGGTATTTTAATTGTCTTACTGTGACTGATTGGAAGTTCTGAAAGATTACAATATATGTTAAATACATTATGGAGTGAACCATATCTAGGACAAGGTAAGCATAGCAATTTTCTGTTCTCTTCAGTATGGTGAGTGTCCTGTCAAAGAATCACAAAATCGCAGAATCACAGAATGGATAAAGTTGGAAAGGACCATGTTGAGTCATCTGGCCCAACCTCCCTGTTCAAGCAGGGCCATCCTAGAGCACACTGCATGGATTGTGTCCAGACAGTTCTTTAATGTCTCCAGTGAGGGAGACTCCACAACCTCTCTGGGCAATCTGTTCCAGTGCTTGGTCACTGCACAGTAAAGAAGTTCTTCCTCATGTTCAGGTGGAAATTCCTGTGCATCAGTTTCTGCCTGTTGCTTCTTGTCCTAACTGTCCTATTAGATGTGGAACATTTAAAGTGGTATTAGGATAAGAAACTAATGTGTGCAATATAAATATTGAGAAAGATACAATAAAAAAAGAAAACATATGTACTAGGAAAGTAAATAATTTTCTAATTCCAAGATGACCGTGTAGCTAGAATGCTAGAACAGTCAAAGGGTGTGGCCTATTGAATCTTTTTAGCAGGTAAAACTAACCATTCTTCTTCATATTTTCACACTTTTAAAGTGTGTTTGCAAATTTCAGGGGAAATAGGAAGGAAGTTGCATAGAACATGTTAGCAAAACTCACAGCAGAGGAATTGTAGAGTTGTTTAAATATAATAAAGAAAATCAGAATAGGAAGAAATTATTCCAGAGTGATTCCTCCCTCCAGAACGAACAACAATTACAAAAAGCATAAAATGATACAAAATTGTGATATAGTTTTGGTAAAATCTCAGATAGAAAAAATACCTGGAGACATTCAGAAATATTGGGAAGGTTCAATAAAGTACAAATTTCTAAGAACACGTATGAGAAGCACACACTGTGAAGGAAAGAGAGGTGGAAAACTTTTTTGTTCTTCCATTCAGATGAGCATATCTTCTGTACTGTAGTCCAAAACCCACCTAATACTCAAACTGAGATTATAGGAATGTGACCTTTTTATATCATAAAATGTAAGGGATAGGAAACAAAGAAATATATCATAACAATAAATATCTTGAAATAATTGGGTCCCTCTGTTAATTGATACTATATAATTTATAATATTTTTCCTCATCCACATTTTAACAGCTTTTACAACCACCTCAAACAGTTCATATATTAGGGTTTGAAAGACAAGAATTTTCTGATATTTGCTCTCTTTTTAACACTTAATTTAGACTCCGCTTTTCAATGTATATTTGTAGATTGTATTAAAAATTCCTTCTTCCTACTTCCTGTCTTCTCTTCAAAATCTTGGTATTTTTTGGTTATACCCCTCTGTCAGTGATTGATTGAAGCCATTGAAGAAAGCTGGCAAAAGCTTTTCACAAAGATAAATGTGAGAAATAGTTATGGTGGGTTTTGTAATAAGATACATAAACCAATGTACAAACATAAGTTTGATCAGAAGCAGATCTGTGTCATACTATATTGACATTCATTGCAAAGGCAATGAATAGGGAGTTAGCCCTATTTGGTTTGGTTTCCCAAAGGTATACAGAGACCCTGAACAACATGGGAGGGGGACACAGAAAACACAGAAGGGCTGTATTGATAGAATGTGGCGAAACCAAAATAAAATTCTGAGAATGCTGGAAAAAGAAATTTCTCCCAGTTTGATTCCCATTGCCTTTAGTGTCAAGAGAGAAGTAATGTCATCAATAGTGTGAGCGTCTACACAGTTTCAACTTATAAAACTGACTTGTAAAATTAAAATACTAATTGCTCGTTAGGATTAGGAACATTTCTCTAGGTTATTGCATTTTTAGGACACAGCAATCTAATTATTTTCATATTTATTGTCTTACACTTTCATTTTTTCACCACCTTGACTAGTGTTCTATAAACACTTTGTGTACTTCTGACATTTCTTGATACTCATTGCCTCAGAACTCACCTCAGTGATCCCACTTAACCAAAGACAGAATCAGCTTCTGGATATGACACTACATATGTAGGCTGAAACCTCTCTTACCATTTTGTTAAATTTATCATCTGTGACTGTCCTTATATTTCATTCGATATTGATGTTTTTCTAGCCACAGTTGGTCAATTTGATAAAGACATCCACTTGGAAAGTAATATTTCCTATTTTCAAAGGTTTGCATTTGTGATATATACTAGTACACTTTAATGTGGGAAGTGACAAGTACTGAGTTTTAGCAAAAGCACAGTAAATATAGCTCTTTTATTTTCAAATTGAAATTTCATTTTCGTTCTTGATATCATTTCAATGAAAATGACTTTGGACTCTTCACATCTACTTGAATTTGATTTTCTGAGCTGGATTCTTTATTTTATCTCTTTTCCTTCCCTTGATCTCATATCTTGCTACTAACTTTTCTCCTTTTAATATTATCTGCAAATTTAAGTTCTAGTGTTATGAATAGCACTTTCATAAAATAATCTTCTGGTTATAATTGGACTACTCTCAGGAATTAAATCTGCTGACAAGTTTTTGTAGATCTGAATATCAGATACAAAGACCAAAGGGTCAGACCTCCTGCACACACAGGAGGTGCTGTGGCATGCCTTATACTCAGCTACCCTACCTGAAGCCCAGTGGCTTTCTCCTAAATTTGGTTGTATTTCTTCTAAAGACTGAGTTTATTTAGGGTGTGAAGAGATGGGGAATTCAACATTTGCTTTAGTATCTTTGCAAAAGTTAGTCAGGTTTTGAAATTTATTTGGCTTTTCCTTGTGTAGTGGTTTAGCCCCGGCCAACGGCCAAGGCCCCACTAGGACTGCTTTTTCCCCCTTCCGAATTGAACTGTGTTACTAACCCATGATAAGAAATGCTGGTAGAGGAGCAAAATCAGGCTGAGACAAGGTCAGAGCTTCTAAGTGATAAAGTGATGTTAAGACAATGTAAAGGACCATCCTCAGACTTCTCATCACTTTTGGCTCAGTTTTTCCTTCCCTTTGCCACTGTTTTGAACCCTTTTTTTGTTTGTTTGTTTTAAGCAAAAAGTGAACAGTTCTGAATTTGGTTCTGCATAAGTATACATTCACTGCTAAATTGCCATTGCCTGCACCAAGTCAATGCAACTTTGTGCTGACAGTTGTCTTATGCTCCTGTTTATTGTTATTTTTTACTCACAGAAAATCTTTGGGATAGTTGTCTTTCATGTGATGCTGTTCCTATCCAAGACGATTTGAATTCAGAATACAAGAATTAATAAGAGAATATCACTAACATGTTCTCATTGCATTTGGGTCTTCTGCTACACAGCCATTGCCTCTTTTATTACAATAAAAGTTCTTGAATTCTGACTTGCTACAGTGCTTTGCAAAAATTAAGTTTGTGATGAGGATTCCTTTGTTATATATTAATACATGAAGTAAATGCAATAGAACTTCTGAAATATGCAGGTATATATGTGTACATCAGCTGTTACACGTTAGGCAGTTCTGTTGAAAGCTGTAGCCAGAGGCCAGATATGGCAGATAAGAGGAAAAGAATCTCAGATATCGTAAATAGTGACAGCTTCCTTGCCCAAAATAGAGCCTTGACAATTTATTCCAGTGGAGCAACTGACTGTAAGATCCTGAATCCTTGGATTATTCTGATCTCAGGAACTTCACATCTCAGTGAAAGGGTAATATTATTATTCCTGGATGATAGTGTCAGGTGGATTCAATTTGCTCCAATCAGGCCAGGAGACGTGTAACAGCTTCTTTGAAATTAAGGTCCTGGAAAAAGACCTTCGAAAAAAAGATTGGGGTAGAAATAAATTACAGATATTTCCTGCAAATTGGCAAGTGTAAATTATTGATGTATTTACTTCGTTTAGAGTTTCAGGGTCTAAGATTTTATGGGATGAATTGTTCTTAATTTTTCATCTTGTAGTTCATGGGACTTTATTGTTTTGTTTTTTTTTTTAAATATAATCAGCTATTTTACTGGAAAAGTACTCTTGCAATATGGCAGTGTGTCACTTTTTATTTCACTGAAGAGAAATAGCACATTTGTTTCTCTGATTCCTTTGATATTTCCACTGTTTTCTACGACTTGATGGACTATTTATTCAGGTCCCTTCTTATAAAAAAATGCAATGATTCTTCATTTTTTGCTACTGATTAATCCAAATATTCTTTTCTATCTTGTTATCAACAGCTATAGTTCCAAAATTCTTCCTTGGTTTTGATTGTATTTCCCTCTATTATCATTCTTTACAAGAGTTTCCCATGGGTAGTGTCTTGCAGGAGTTCTGATATATGAGTTGGACAGTACATTACAAAGAATAAGTCTTGGAGAATGCTGAGGAGGAGAGAAGATCAAGATAGAGTAACAAATTTTTTACCGCAAAAGCTTAAATCAGCAAAGTTTTTTATGGAATCAAAATGGAATCTTATCTGAATCCTATTAAACATCTACAAACAATACTTCTCAGCTTTATGTTGCTCACTAAAAGCAAACAATTTACTATTATATCTCAATATAGTTGAATATTCCACTTTACCTATTAGTCTATTTGCAGAGGGTTGATCAGCTGGCTGCCAGATGCCCATCCAACTGCTCTTTCTCTCCCCTCCTCGGCAGGACAGGGGGAGAAAATAATATGGATAGGCCTATCAGCCTAGATAAAGAAAGGGAGATCACTTAGCAAAACAGTGGGCAAAATTACTCAACTGAAGGAAAACTATTTTGATTTATTACCAATTAAAATAGATGTGGACAATGAGAAACAGACAAACGAGAACAACACCTTCCTGCAACCCACGTTCTTTCTTTTCCAATGCTCAGTTTTCACTCCATCATTGCCAATTCCTCTACCTTGCCCCACCCCAATCCCTGCCCTTCATGATGCAGAAAGATAGGGGAATGTGGATTGTGATCAGTGTATAACCGCCCCTCCCCACCACTCCTTCCTCCTCACACTTTCCCCCTGCTCCAGTATGTTCTTCCCATGGAGCACAGTCCAGCAGACCAGACTGCTCCAGCATGGACACCCTACAGACTGTAGGTCCTGCCAGTAAATCCACTCCAGCATGGCTCTTCTCTCCGTGGCTCCACAGCTGTCAGGAGACTGCTCCAGTGCAGCCTTCCCACAGAGTCACAGCCTTCTTTGGGCATCCACCTGTTCTGACATGAGGTCCTACAAAGGCTGCAGGTGGATCTCTGTATCCCTGTGGTCCTCCATGGGCTGCAGGGGCACAGCTGCCTCACCATGGGCTGCATCATGGGCTGCAGGGGAATCTTGCCTGGAGCACCTCCTCCTGTCATGTCTGCCCTGACCCTGGTGTCTGTAGGGTTGTTTCTCTCACATATTCTCACTTCTCTTATCTCTCGCACTGTGCAGTTTTTCCCCAGCACTTCTTCAAGTAATTTTCCCAGTGCCATTCCCTCCCTGGCCATGGGCTCAGCCGTGCCCTGCGCTGGGTGGTTGGATCCAGCTGGAACTGGCTGTGCCTGGCTGGGTCAGCCCCGGCCTTTAACGCTGGCTGTGGGGGCCACTCGAGGCCACTCAGCGTTATTCTGGGAGTGACCCTGGTTTCCTGGGGGCTGCAGCTTGCAGTTTCCCCAGACACAGGGCGTCCTCCGGCNTCTCTTTTATTTCCCGGGAGAGGCAGCAGGGAAGGTAGGAGAGGGTCCGGGGTCCAGGAGAGGCAGCGCAGGGGTCCGGGAGAGCTGAAGGCTTCAGCTACCAAAGACAAAGTTTTAGGGACAGCAGGGGATTTATGGGGATACAAGCAGGGGAAAGTAACCTATGAGGGTACAAGGATTAACATATAACCAATAGAGAGCCGAACTGTAATGAAATTTCCAGAACATAACCTTATGCAGACATTAGGTAATGTAGCAACCAACTGAAATATGTAAACTAAGGTACAAGGGATGCTGGGGGTGAACCAAAAATTCACCCTGAGCAGGAAGTATGCCTCAGACTGTGGCAACCTCAGGCTGTGCCCACCAGTCTTGAGCCTGTGGGGCTGTGGCTTTTGCCACACACGCCTCCACAGGCCTTCCCTCACAGAGCCCCGCAGCCCTCGCTGCTGTTGGAGCCTGGGCACATGCACCCTGTACAGCACCTCTCTTTCTACAGTATTTTTCTCCATGCTAATACAAGTTAGAGATCAAAAGTGTCTTTAATTTGTATTGTATTTATCAAGAGCATTTAGTTAATATTTTGGGGCTTTTCTTCTTCCGTAGCCTTTCATTTTCCCATGCCAAGGAATGTATTCTGTGAAAGCTTTAAGAGATTTTGTGGACATATCACACCCACCTTGTACATCAAGCAAAGCATACGATGAAGCTATTTCATCATTTTAGGTCTCTCTGGGAGCCTCTCTGGGTCAGTCTGTGCCTTGCCCACATCTTAGAGTCTCACCAAGATAATCAGCAAAAGAGATCATGCTCATCACAAAAACAATTTCATGAAGTAAGAAACTTTCCTGATATTTGTTCTGAACTACCATCATGAAGGTAGTTGGGATACCATGGAGCATGCATAGGTCTTTTAGATACCTCCACACAGAAAATGAAAGAGTCATTAATCTCTCTCTAAATTACTTTTGTCTCTGGTTCACTAAAGACCTTGGGTCCTAAAGTACTACCCTTAGTGACATACCTAGACAAGATACGATATTGAACATTGAACCTTCAGTCAGAGCTGTTTCTGACCTTCGTAAAAAGGATTTCAGTCAGTCTTCTAAAACATGTATGTGTAAATGCTGTCCGTGTGGTAGTTATTCAAGCTTCCTCTGAATTCCATCCATCCATTTACTCATCCTTGCCAAGGCGGTCTCTATTACCCATACCTACTAAGATGTGTTTTAATGGTGAAAGCAACAGTTTAACTTAATAAAAATGCTGCCAGTGACACTAAGAAGTGCTTGGGTGGTGAGGCACTGGAACGGGTTGTCCAGAGAGGATGTGGATGCCTCGTTCCTGGAGGTGTTCAAGGTCAGGTTGGTTGGCATTCAAAATAACATGCTCTAGTGAAAGGTGCCCCTGCCCATGGCAGGGAGTTGGAAGTAGATGTTCTTTAAAATCCTTTCAACCCAAACCATTCTATTATTCCATGATTCTATGACTTTGCTAATATAAAAAAAAAATGACCTTAGGAGAGCTTTGTGCTTCTCACAGGTCCCTGTGAGGGACCAGGATCAGACAGATAATTATTAAAAGGAGCCAACCCAATAATTACAATGACAACTACCGTTTTGAGCACACAGATTTCCCTTTAAATGTGTGGCAGGCCGGATTCAGTTTCCAGTATCTCAGTTTGCTAGAATATTTTGTCATATTAGAACAGAAATGCGAGTTCTCTTTTCAACTAACACAGTGTTAATCATAATTGTGTAATCAGTATAGATGACAAAGATACATACATAGCATGAAACAGTCAGTGGAGATTAAACACTATGGAAACTATGGAGTTAATCATAATCAACTCTCATCTTGATAGTAAACTCAAATTGTTCCTGTTGACACTGATTTTCAGTGTGATAATTAACATGGCTCTGTTTTTTTCCTTTAACCTACTTTTCTAGTGAAAACTTTTCTGAAGAGATGCTAGAGGCTGTGACAAAGAGTTCTTGGGGAATTGGCCACTGGATTAAAATTCACCTTTATGTAAATAAGCCTGATCCTGAGAGAACTACATTTTTTATGTACATGTATTAACTTTTTTTTTAACCAGTGCCTTATTGCAGGTCTATTTTATTTAGATGGTGAGAAGCTTTCTGTTTTGACTGACTTAGCTGAGGCTACTTATATCTATGACAGATATGCTGCTGTGAGAAAGAGAGAAACTGGCAACCAAATATATAGTCAGGATGGAAGAGCACGTTTGTTTTTTTTTCCTTCACTATGATGGGCTTAAGGGGGCAAAATCCTTCATGTCCAAGCCCTGTCTCCTCTGTACATCTGACACATATGCCATTTCACTGAATAGATAACAGAAAACATACTTTTTTTATGGTACCATTTTTGCACCGTAGGCACAGTACTCTTTTGAGAGCAAGACAAAGGTTTCTGTGGCCATGTGCTGTTAGGAAAACAGATTTCAGTCAAAGTCAAGAAGATGTATCAATGTTTGGGGAACATTTCATGAATCACTTCTATTTGAAATCAGGGTTGTGAATAAATACTGCTGGAATATTATACAAATGCCATGTGTTTACACGGTATTACACCTGACCCAACCAACTTTTTCCGGCTGGCATACAAATTTTCCCTAATCCCCATGTGCTCAGCCATAGACACGCCATAGGAATTCTGGCCTCCACTGTCCCTAGAAGCCACATAAATTTGATTCTGGCCTTTGATTAGAGTAGACTGTCTCTAGCGTAAGGGAGATAAATCTACCCTGAAAATATCCATATGTGTGGAATCAAATACAAAAACATAACGGAGCTTTTTTTTTTTTGGTGCAACTAAAAGTGCTTCACAAATATGACTCATACAGTATTTGGCCTGTGAGATTCAGATGAGGGTTGTTTTAGTATTTGCTTGAGATTTTTAAAAATCTTTGGTAATACAAACTGAAGTAGTAGTACAAAATCTTAAAAATAAAAAAAATCCAAACAGCATGAAAATTTTCAGTAAATTCATATCCAAAAAATCAAAGCTGAAAAATATCTATAATGCATTTATATAATAACATCCACAATACTTCCCACTGTGTTTATTGAACTGGTTCTTTTTTATAATTATCTGACTGTTTCTAGCAGGGACCCATGAGAAAGAGGAACAAAGCTCCCCTCAGGTCATTATTTTTCAGATTAGTAAAGTCCCAGCATTCCTTGGTGTCACTGGCAGTATTTTTATTAAGTCAACCTGTTACTTTCACCATTAAAACACATCTTAGTAGGTACGGGTAATAGAGACTGACTTGGCGGGGATGACTAAATGGATGGACAGAATTCAAAGGAAGCTTGAATAACCACCAGACAGACAGCATTTATATATACATGCTTTAGAAATCTGACTGAAATCCTACATCCAGGTGAATAATAAATAAAAGCATTTGTTCTTTTGGTGGTTGCTAGTGGCTCTGTTTTATTATTCTCATGCTGGATGGCTAAAAAGTAGAAAGTGTGGCAGCAGGACATCATTATGATAGGTGAACATCTGAAAATGTAGAGCTTTATCTAGGTAGCCATAAGTTTCTTCCTTGCCCAATTAAAGGTTCACCCTTTGGTATCTACTAAAATTTGGATGAAAGTTTCATGTGAACAGGCTGTCTCTCAGGATTTCTATACAGAATTTTCTGCTCTCACTCAGGCTGAATAGGCACAGAGAACACTAGGGGATAATAAAAACAAGAGGGAGAGTAGCAATGGTTATATGAGAGATGTATAATTTCAATAATTAAAATTGAAATTAACTAAAAATAAAAATAATAAATAGCATCAAAGTGCCTTCCTTCTTTTGTCCTCCACAAATCCTTGGAACCCCTTTTGTCTTTATTCTTTGTCTTACTCTTGCTTTCCAGTGCTCAGTAATATGTTTCCTTTGACCTTTATTTGTAAAGCTAGGCCAATATTTTTAATCAAGTGTTTACAGTCAGAAGGCTAAATCTATATTAAACATCTAAATAAGGCTTGCATTTTAAAAGAGCCAAGCACTAAGTCAATAGCTGTTGCAGCCTCTGACTACTACTGAAAAGTAGTCCAGCTCTTTAGGTGCCCCGTTCTCTACCCACAAGCTGGAAAATGTTTGCAGCCATTTTGGCATAATTCTCACAGTGAAGGAGAATTATGTGCAGTATACTCCTTATGCTAAATAAAATTCTGCTATCATGCTGTACTTTTGATACAAGAACATGGGAGTATTCATGTCTGACCCAGATGTTAGAAATAACTATATATCTCACAGAGATTTATATACATTGGTATTACCGTTTCTGTCACAAAACTACTTGAAATCTTATAATTCTGTTATGTTCAGTGTATGATAAAAAAGCTGTCTCTACAAGAAGAAAACCATGATGTTATTTTCCTTTTTGTTAGGGAAATGGTGCATTAGTGGATAGGTGCTCTGCTTTTGCTGAAAATGTTCGTTCATCTCTTGGATATGATCCTCATACTACCTGTCTCTTAGCTGTCAGTTCATGATTCAGGCAGGAGTTTGCAGGGATATATGCGTTGGCTGGAGGGGATGTCTGGAGGAGCTGGGAAGTAACCAGATGACAGACAGCCATTCAGGCTAGACACAGCACGGAGGGGGTAGGTACAGAAGAAAGCTAATCCTATAGAGGGAGTTGAAAGCTTTTTTGGGGGAGGATAAGGGAGGTAGAAGGCATCTGTAGGATTTGCTTTAGAAAGAATTTAAGGTTACATCTGCATCTCTGCAGCTCAAGGGGTCTGCGAGCTAATCAGTACAGCACATGTTGTCAGTTACACCAGCAATGTGAAGCTGTTATGGTTATGTGAGTATAACAACCCCTGTGAATGCTCTTGTTCCAGGATTAATAGTGCTCTTTTTTTCCCAGTTTAATGTAGATATTGTGTAGAGCTGAAATGTTGGGTTTGTTTTTTCTTTTTCCTTAAAAAAAAAAGGCAAAAAAGAAGGCAAAAAAAGCATTTTTGCTGGTATAGTAAATGACACAGGAATTTAATTTTATGTAACTGTAGCTGTTTAATTCAGCCTTTGTAATGTCCTGGTGTATTTTCAACATGTGCCCAGCTCTGAGTATGCTACTTTCTTTGCAATAAGGTTAATATTAGCTAGAAATGGAGACTTACTGGAGATAAAACCAATCTCAGATGAGCTTAGCTAAAAGCAAAAGCTGTGGTCTCTCAGATAATACCACAAGACAGCTTGAAAGGCTAATATATCATGCAAATGGTGGACCAGAATCACTTAGGCATAGATGGTCTGTGGGCTGTACAGAAGGAGTGAATCTTACTGTGTTCAGCTGCGCGTGTGTGCGCATCTCGCTCGCCCTCCACCCGCTCCTCTCCCTCTGTCTCTCCCAGACAGGCAAACAGACCTGCTTCTTCCTTTGTGTTGCCAGTCAGGTCCTCCCTCTGCAGTCTTACACAGGAAGAAGATTTATAACAGCTGCATGCAATACCAGTGTCTCAAAGAGACAGTATTACGCCATGTGGAGGATTTTCATATGGGGTTTAACTTTGCTCCACTGAATTGGAAAGGTACATTTTTAAAATCTTAATTATTTTAAACACTTAATTCCTATGACTTTTATCTCCTGCTAAATTCTGACCTCCAAATACTAGCATCTTTAAATCACAATCTGTTGTCACAGTACTGTAATGGCTGTGATGTCTTAATTGAAAACATGGGGATGTAAGGATTTCAGAAGTGTAATTAGGGCATATTTCAATGTGAAGCTGTGAGTGCTGTTCTGTAAGATGGGCATCTGATATTTCCGACATAATGTATCAGAAATATAAGATTCAAACTAGAAAATGAAAATACAGCACACATGCAATGCAACTGTGTACCATATGTTAAGAAATGTGCACCTCTTAAACAGTGGGCTAATTAGCTGGAGAAAACAGAGATGTCTGAATGATGATGTTAGAAATAAAAAGGATAATGAAATCTTGAGACAGACTTGTGTAGGAGGTCCACCTGGCAGCAACTTGCCAGGTTTACCAAATTAAATTAAATCAAAGGAAAAATTATAAGTGGGAAAAAAATGAATGTAATAGCACTACTTCCCGTTGTTTTAAGATCTCAGTTGCCTGCTTCTTACCTCCCTGACTAGTGGAATGTATTATAACTAACAATGAGTTAAGCATCAGAGTCAGGGAAGCTGAAAAGCTTAGACACGTTCCCTAGGCTTGGGTAAAATCTCTATAAAATTTGACAAGGGTCAATTTCTTGGGGTATCTCTCTTCCCATGTAGTAGAAGGAATACAAAAATAAAATAACTTCCTTTTGGCATTTCACTTCTTAGCCTCCCTATTTCCCAAAAAATGAATGCACAACGTTGAATTATTTGATTTCAAGAAATCCCTAAAAGGGCTAACCCTTGTCAAAGTCTAGGTTTGATATTAGTAACAGATTCCTTCTTCAATAGAACATATAATCTGGAAATATAAAGAATGGATTAAAAAAAAAGTCAGGAATGGAGGCAGTTGCACTATAAGAAGTAAAACTCTACAC
This sequence comes from Climacteris rufus, assembly GCA_013398175.1. Lineage (NCBI taxonomy): Eukaryota > Metazoa > Chordata > Aves > Passeriformes > Climacteridae > Climacteris > Climacteris rufus. Next base: position 440,540 of record VZRZ01008555.1, read on the forward strand.
AACAGGCCATGGCAGAGAAGAGTCTGTATCTACTTCTAACTGAAATACATGCACTAGTTTTCTTCTTCTACGCTCTTTTGCCTCATCCCATAAACAGTATATCTACACATGTTGCTCGGGGTTTGCCTTAGGACTTCTCTTCCTAGGGTCAATGAGCTCCAGAAGACTGTTCACTGTAGTCACTTGCTGTTGGTTTTTGGCAGCAGGAGGTCAAAGACATGCTTACTCTTCTATTTGGAGAAACATAACCAAAATCTAATTCCACTATTCACTCATGCCTGAAATACTTCCTCTGGTTTTCCTCAAATGTTAATATATTCACCCAGAACCACTCTTGTTGCATTGTTTTTGAGATCTACTATTATCCAGTATTATCAGTACAATGCTTGCTTTTGTTCCTCCCTATAACCAGAGCCTTTGTCCTTCAACTTCTACAGCTAATCCACTAGTAGTTTTGGTTGATGGAGCCTGCAAACAGGCTGACATAGAAGATTCCTGTCCCAGTGGCATGTTAAGTTCCTATGCCAATACCTGTTTTATCTATAACACTAACTATATCCATTCTAGGAATACTATATTTACCCAGCTTGGGGTAGCATTAGCAAAAGTCCTCTGGCATCAGGGAATTCAGTGTGCACCCTTGGTACTATGCAATTGGTTGTTGTTTTTTAAAGAAGCTTAGAGCTGATAACAGAAAGGCTTCCACAGAATGAGCTTAAAACCTAACAGCCTACAGAAATTGTTCATAGCTGTGTGGTCTGCTATTAATGTAGGACATCACGTTCTCCACTGCTAATTAAATCTGTAGTATCTGAACCAATTACATGAAGTTCTTTCTGCAAAGTACTCTAATCCAACAGATAAATTTATGCACACTGTTTACATATGAAACTAAACCTCAACATTTCTTAAGTTTACATGTACCTCATCGTGGTCAGATGTAATTTTTGATCTAGGAAACATAGAGTATCCATAGAGTTATTTTCCCTTATCTCTGGTCTACTGTGGTTTACACTGCCTACATTTGTCACAACTTTGAGAACTTCTCGGGACAAGATTCAGACTCGTGTGTAACTGAAATCTGTACAGAAAAGGTGACTGTACACAACAGCTTACTTGAGAAGTACCAAACAGAGCAAACAACAAGGAGGGGCAGACGCTATATGAAAGTCTTCAGCATGCATGTACCTGTGCAAATACAGACACAATGTCTGTGCACACATTTGCATTAGGCCTATATAGCCATAATGCTATATAAACAGAGCTTGAATTTATAGCACTGGAGCACTGGTTATCACATTGCTTGACTGCTAGCAGACTTTGTTCTGCTCACTTTGCCTGGTGCTAACTACCACCCTGCCAGACAATGCCCAGGCATGGGGATAGCATTTGCCAGGAATCATTTCCAATACCCAGCATCACCCTTGATGGTTTCTCTGAAACTGTCTCTTCAGGTTTGGGACCTTGACACATTCCTCCTGCCACTCACCACAGCATGCTGCAAATTGTCTCCGTGTCATAGAAAGACTCCTCTGCTAAAAAGCTGCAATGTGACCCTCACATTATTTCAGACACTTTGTCCCCTTGAGGCAACACTCAAGGCCAAGTGTTATGTAGTATGCCTGTGGCCACTCTGTGCCATTTAGCCTCACAGCCAGATAACAGCCCTTAACCCTATTTTATTTAGTGACATATATAGCCAACAAGACCTTCTGAGTTAAAAGTTAGGGAACACTGAATAGTGCAGTGTTGAGCCAGGAGAAAAAAGGACAACTAAGACAAATGGCCCGTGTCTCATGTATTTGTCAGCAACGTTAAAAAAAGTGGTACAGACCATATGAGAGACAAATGTTTGCTTCCCTCTGTACCTTAGAGCACCAAAATATCTCAGTGGGATAAACTGAGTTTTTTACAGACTTGTCACACCACAACAAACTGCTTAATCTCCAGAGAAATCACAATAAGGCAGCTAATGCTCAGTTGACTGGGAGAATATTCATGCTGATGTACAAGAGTATAGTCACAGAGCCAGAACAAAAACCTTCCTATGCAGTTTATGTTCTTGAATGAAACTATTCAAGTTCTCTCTTTCCATGTCGGAGATAAATATGCTTTTCAAAAGGGGGAAAGAAAACAAACAAACAACCCTCCCCCCCCAACCTTAAATCTCATCTCACAGGAAGCTGTGATTAAAGTATACTGTTTAAATGTATGCAGCTATAAGACCATCAGTGATGCCAACAACATACTTTATATGAGATGTGAAAATATTTAGCCAGTTTTAGTTTCAAACAAAGGATGTGAGCTGAATTTTGCAGAAACAATAGAAACACTGGAAATGAATATAACTCTAGAAATTCAACCTAAGAATAAAATCTCTTCTGACTCTTGACAAGTAACAACGCTACATTGCTTGCAAATAAGGTTTGTAAAAGAAATGAAGCTGTCTAACAGAAAGCTATCAGCCTATCAAACTAAACTATCAAGACTGGAAGCCCAGCAAGGATTTAGCTGATTCCATTCACCAAACATACTGTTGGTAAAGATTGACATAGACACAGTATTAAAAATTGTGGTAGGTAATGGCCAAAAGACAAAATATGTCATATGTACTAATATGTTCTTGCAGACAAATAGTGTTAAATAACATTGTAGAAAACACTATAGTAACATATCTGTTCAGAATGCAATTCAGAATGCTCATAAATAAAACTTCAGCCAGTGTTCATTAAGCTGTTAAAAGTATCATGATGTTCTTCATGTTCTTCATGTAGTTAAGACAAGTACATTTGTATTGTAATTCCATGAAATCTGTAAATCACAACTGCAGAAATTAAAAAGGGCTTCTTTTGGAAACAGCCACATATTATAGTCAAGTACTCCATCATGAAGTCTGGGAAGTTTAAACGTCCAGTCTTACCATCTAGATGGTTCCAATGTGTTAAAATATTTGGAAAGATCAGAACATTATGCACTTTTGGAAAATAGTACCAAGGAAACACTGTTTTACCTAAATAAAAAGGAGTATATTTCCACTTGCTTCAGAAATAAAAGGATTTTTTTTTCTTTTAATAGAGCCATAAGATACTTCAGGTTGGAAGGGACCTCAGGAAGGATTTAGGGTAAAATCCTGCTCTAAACAGAGTTACACAGAGATTTACACAGTTTGGTCTTGAAAATCTCAAAGTATAGTCTGTGTAGTCTCTCTAAAGAAACCTACTTCACTTCTTCACTCTCCTCATGCCTTATAATCAGCTGGAAACATTTTTTTTCTCTTTCACATCTCTTGTTTCTAGTTGTCCTGCCATGTATCACAGGAAAACCTGCCCCATCCTTCTCATTACCTCTTCTTAAGTGTTGGAAGGCTGCTGGTCCCCTCGAAGCGGTCTCTTCTTCAGACTGGAAAATTCTATTTCCTTCCATGTCTCCTTGAAGGGCTTTTATTCCCTGAACCTGTTGTCCATTCATCCCATAGGTTCCTCTAGGGCAGCCTGCCACTCAAGGCCTTCAACTGCAACCTCCATATGCATTTAATCTAAAAACTTGATGAGAGTACTGTCCATCACATTGTTACTCTGAAATATGTTCCCAAAAACAGGTTCTAGAGTATTTGGAATTCCTTTTGGAACCTTAATAAAGTTTGATACAGCTTGTCAGGTCCATGAGCATTTATGAGTTTAGTACTCATAAGTAATCTCTGACTTGATCCTTACCCATTTCTGGTATTCCTTCTCTTCTCTCTCATTACACACAGAGGCCTCAAAGAACAAGGCTTTAAGTGCTTCAGCCTCAACAGTGTCCACTGTTGCTGAATCTCTCTTTTCAGTCAGCAACTACTACACTCATTTTCCTTTTTCAGCCTTTTATTAGTAATGTACAAGCTCTTCTTGTCGCCTTAATGTACCTGGCAAGTCTCAATTTCACCAGAGCTTTGGTTTCCCTAATGCCACCACTACATACTAATGTGATGTTTCAGAAATTCCTCCTTGGAAGCCTATTCTTGCTTCCATGTCCTTTATGCTGTCTTGAGTTGGTCTACTGATAAGTGTACTTGACTTCCTGAATATCAGCATGAACCATTCATGGGCTTGAAGGTTGATGTCCTTACAGGCCTTCTAGATTCCCTGAATTTATTTGCCTGTCAGAGCTGCCTCCCATGGAATCCCACCTTTCAACTCCCTAGCTAAGCTAAAGTCTGCCCTGCTAAAGTGTAGGTCCTGTACGGCTTCTATTGGTTATCATATTCCCAAACAGCTGTTGCTAGCTAGTGAATATCAGTCAGCTGGTTGGCCCTTCCAGTGTCTCTGTCATGAGTTTACCACAAATACAATCCAGAAGCCTCCTGGATAGCTTGCTTCCCACCACAGTGCCCTTCCAACAGATGTAAAAGTTCCTGTAAGAACTAGCATCATAGGATCCAAAGGCTTCCTTGAATGTTTCAAGTAGACTTTATCCACTTCATAGCATTGATCAGGTGATCAATAACACACTCTCCTCAAAGTCACCCTCACTGGCCTCTCTGAGACCCGACAAGGCTTTTTTTAATACTGTGTCTACATAAGTCATTGCCAAAAGTATGGTTGCTGAATGGAATCAGCTAAATCCTTTCTGGGCTTCCAGTCTTAGTAGTTTAGCTTGATGGGCTGAAACATTTCCTCTGAATGTTTCATTAAAAATAAAATGTTTTTAAAAATTCTAAACAACTTTTTAAGGTATATTTGCTAGTAAAATTCTGTTAGAATGATGTCTATAGCCACAAAACTATTAAACTTATGGTAATACAGTATTACCGTCACCTTGTTTGAAGTATTTATATTCGACCTGGCATGTTAAGTATTTCGTAATAAATTATTAAAGGGTGAAGAACAGGCACTATACAAGGTGCCTAGACCACCAAGTCCACTTGGTCTTGAAAGTCCAAGCAACAAGATTCTTTCAAGACTTCTCAAAGGCAGATTGGCCAGTTCTGTTACCTTGGGGGAGTAGGAGGGTTGTGGGTGCAGCAGGGTTAGTAGAAAACTTGATATCCAGGGGAAAATAGTGTCCTAGATATTTTGCCCACAGCATTTTTGCCAAGCAGTAAAACATGATAAAGAAGGAAAAACGTCAAGAACATTCTCTTAAATACAGCAAGTAGGTGCTGTAGTAACTTCAAAACACTTTTTAAAAGGTCAGGGATAAACTATTTCTACTTTATTATGAAAATGAATACATGAAATACTGAAATATGCAAGCTTAGTGTACCAGCCTGCAAGAAGGCCATACAGCCAGTAAGAAGGGGGATTACAGGCCTAAACCTTAGACTAACTTTCATAAGCCCCAGATTTAGCCAGAGGAGATTCAGATATTTAACAGATTTGCGGTAAAATTAATTGAGAAAGTAATGTAGAGGCTATCAGTGTAGGGTAGGATGTAAGTCGGAAAATGAATATGTACTCTCATTTTCGTTTAGGTTCTGTGAGTAGATTAGTCTGGCTTACACATAGCTGTATATTTATATATGGTGACAAATATTGCCTAACAGAGGAATATTTCACATTTAACACAGCTTCTTTCCCAAATGGTAGACCTTATAAATAAAGAAAAATTGTCTAAAGAATCAAAAATCATTAATATTGGAGGAAGAAGGGAACTACAAAGCAGTATTCATGATCCTGGACCTTCCAAGGACAGACTGGCAGGCTAACCAAAAGAGCAACTTATCAGTTAGGGTAACCACTTAACCAAGACTCTGGTTTTCTCAATTACATTATTGTTTCTGTTATATAAATTCTCTGCCTTTGCTACTGGTAAGTTATGCTTCTCTTGAAGCCAAAAGGTTCTCAGTATGTGAGATATAGCAATAGACTTCAAATACATGAAAAGCTGGCACAAAGAGGAAACGAGCAATTTGTTCTCTGTATCATTAGTAGATGAGGCTGAAAATGATGGACTTAAGTTACAGCAAAGTTAGGTGTTAGGAAGCAAATTCCAGTGCTAAGGATAGAGACAACTAGGAAGATAATGGCATGGGAGATTGTAAAGACTCCATCCCTAGAGATTTTTAGAACAAACATCAGTCGGATATTGTTACAGTTCGCTGAGACAGCACGGTCCCACAGGAGGCTGCCCCTACTACTCAGCAGGGCAGCCCCAGATCTGGGCTGTGCCCCCCTGCACAGGGGCAGCCCCACTGCGGCTGCCTCTGCTGAAACGGAGCCCAGGTTGCTGTCACCGGTGGGGACAGCACAGGGTCCCAGCCTGAGCCGGGACAGCTGGAGCGTCTGCCCCCTCGGCACTGCCCGGGCTGTCCCCCTTTGGCAGACACGGCGGTAGGGAAACCTGGTGTTCCCGTGCACACCTGGGGCCAGCCAGCTCCAGAGTGACGTGCCTGCGGACAGTGGTCCCACTGGGCTGGTGACCTGTCAGTCAAGCCGTGTCTCGCCCGTCCTCTTGGTGATTGGCTTAGGTCAGCGTTCTGCCCCTGTTCCCTAGATTTTAAAAGAGCATTGCAAGTTCAAATGCACGCCTTTTATCTCCTGGATGTGTTGGCAACAAACCTGGACTGTTGTATGGGAGGGGCCCCTCCGAACCATCTCTTTGTCTCTGTCGTGCTTATACCACAAGGTCTGGGATCGCAGCTCCAACACTCCTGCATTCAGTGCCTCTGTACTCCTGCGAAGAGGAGCTGGAAGCAGCACCGAAGGGCAGGATATAAACACAGTTGAGTTTGCTTTAGAGCTGGGATATGGAAGAGATGTCCTCTTGAGGTCCTTTTCAAGCCTGTGATCCTATTATTCAAAGCCTGCTTCAAAGAATAACAGTCTTTAATGTGTTTCAAATGGAATTACATCTCATTCAAATAGTTGTGAAATATTCAAATCAAACATAAGACTCATTAAAACCTGGAAAGTGAAATTAGTGCACTAAATTCATCTCTCAAGTGGTTCTTTGACCTCTTATGTTTTTCCTTTTGGCTTATTCCTGCCATCTTAAGAAAGCTGCAACCTGATAACAAATACATGGATAGCTGGCAGTGACTCCAACTTATCCAGCTGTGTTCATGCTTGACCTGCCTTTTTTTAAGTAGCTTCATCTCATTTTTTACCAGTCAACAAGCTCATTAAGTAGTGTTTAGAGACCAGTAAGTGACAAACTTATAGACAGTGAATCGCACAGAAAGTCTGTGTACAACTGAGACGTTGCTTATTTATGGTAACAGTCTTTTCTTCAGCAACAGCCAGCCCTATCTCTGAACAGTGCATGTACTGACACCCAGCATATTGCATCTGAAAGCTGGAATTTGAATAGATTGTGCCAAGTAATGAAATATTAGGAAATGGGATATTTCCTAAATAAAGATTCACTACTACTTGCTTCCTGGGCCCAAGTAAGAAATAATCCCTTTCCTCCTGTTTCCATTTTTCAGTCAGTAAAATGCTTCATCATTTTCCTCCAGATTCACTGTAGCAGTCACGATTGACTTCTCAGCTGAAGTCAGCAGCAGGGAGGCAAGCTTCTTCCTCATCATTAGATAACACTGTAATCAATAGGAATCATTTGCCTTCTGAAAAATATGAAAGCTTTGTTAAGAAAAAAAAATTAACTATCCATATAAAATTGCATAATCTTTTTCTAGGTCAGTTAAGCACAGGGGGTTCTTCACTTGTACCAGAACATAAAGAAGCTCCTCTCTGTCTAGCCTTGCTATCCAGTAGATAACCTCCTGTTGATCTAATGCAGATTTATTTCATTTTAACTTTTAATACATTTCACTGAAAGAGTGTAACAGCACACTTGACAGAAGCTGCTGCGTTTGAGCTTCAGGTTTTGGTGGGAAGGAAGCCAAGGCAATGCCCTCAACCTTCTTCCTCCAATATCTGAACCCTCTGCCTGAGCTGTGGTAAAATCCCATATTTCTCTTGTGTTACCTGTATCCATGCCTTGGGTCCCATATATGGCTATGCCCCGGGAGGCTCTCCCCTCCACTGGTCACTTTGAACTACACAGTTTTTCATTGGGTGTTTCCTGGTCCCACCGCTCTATAAAAGAGCTCTGCAGGGCTTCCTCGGCCTCTTTCTTCTGGGTTACCCCAGCCGCTTGGATATCTCTGGACTCACTTCCTGGACCCTCAGAACGCAACAGTGGACTCATAGTAAATAGGCTGTTATCCCAGAGAAGAGCCCTCTGTGTAGCCTTTTATTCTCGTCGGCACTAGTACGCCACGCCTGGGGAAACTCTCGTCCTAGAGGAGCCAGCAGAAACAGGTTATCTGCGGTAGATAAAACTCTGTCCTTTGGGAGAGTTGTAAAACCATTGCAACTCATCCCAGCAGGGATTCTGCTCACATAAAGGTGCTGTCACTACCTCGAGAGCGTCCGGGTTAAGCGCCTTTAAAAGAGATTGCCACCAAAGGAAGAGTAATAAAACAACTCGTAAAAGTCTAAAGAGAAAAGAATTTTCAACTTGTTAATCAGGAAAGATAATCACCTAGATTTAAACCAATCTGAAATAAATCCTGTAATATTGAAATCATATATTCAGTATAACACTTCATACTATAGAATGTTCAGAACTCACATATTATTGATCCTGTTTTTGTGAACAGCAGAGACTTCCATTAACACCAGTGAACCTGCACGTCTGTTACAGTGAGTGAATTTATACCAGAAGAGAATCAGGGCATTCACAATAAGGACCAACACAATTAGTTACACAATGAGTGGTGATAAAGATGCCAACCCATGCACATCTAAGTATGAACTTTGCAGAAGAAACAGGAGCATTCCAACTTCAGTTGAACTATTGAGAGACATCAAGATTCAGAACACTGTATTAACTCAAATAAGGAAAGTAGGTTAAGACAAAGTGAAATATCAGATTTGAAGAAAATATTTGAAAGAAACAGATTAGATGACACAAACCAGAAAAACCCATAATTTTCAGGTCTATTATATGTCATAGGAAAAATATGTTACTGAAATACTGTAGAGAAAATAAAAATAGAGAATATAATTCAGTGCATAAGGAATTCTGAATTCTGTTTAACATTCTTTAAAAAGTCTGTTCAGTTAATCACCTAGTGTTTGATTCAAGTAAAAAAAAATGCTTAGGTTTTCTTCTAACTTCTAAGAAATTTGGCCACTCATCGCGTCTAGAGTAGATTCCCTCTTAGTAGACACAAATCAACACTTCCAGAGGGTAGTACATCCCTCTTCTTAAACTCCTTTCTTTGGCATCTTCAAAGAATGATTTGTCGCATCTTAGATCTTTCCATCATCCACTGAGGAAATCTAGAAAACTAACTTAACCAAGTTGCCTATACTACTACTAAAGAACAGCTTTCCTTAGAGGTCTTTCTATAGATACAGCCTCATGAGGTTACATATCTAAGCATGTAATTGTTTTCCAGGTGGCTAATAAATATGCTAAACCTCTGAAGTTCAAGAAAAGTTGGATTTCCATCAGTAACAATCTTCTGGACTCAAATTTATGACTGTCTTATTGCAGTGGGATTTATTCATTATGCTGGTACACCTTTGCAAAGGCAATGTGCAAACCAACAGGCAGACTCTAATAATTGAACATGAAGAAAATTATGAATCTAAATTACTCTGCAGTACCACAAATAATTAAAAATATTAGAAAACAGGAAAATATAATCTCATCCAAGTGATGCTATGGTACTGATTCTTGTGGCATGAAGCCCCTCCTCTCTGAAAGCCTTGCCACACCATGTGTGCAGTAATATTTTTATTTGCTTTCAGGAACAACTGAAGAGACAAAATAATGTGATTTTGAGTTTCTCTGTATTGAAAGTCTGTAAAATCTGTTCTTTTCTTGAAGTCTGTGAGAAACCACAAGCAACTCCATATGTGCCTTCCTTTTGCACTATTTTTGTCTGTTTTATTTTGTAGTTTGCAAAGTCACCACTGGAACCCAGTGACAGACCTTGAATAACTGTGCTTAATCTATTTCCACAGAAAAAATGACCAAAGAAAGGGTTCTAAAACAAGATAATAAAATTTTATCACTCCTTTAGTATTATTTTATTAAATATGCTTATCTTCTGTGTGAAGTAAGTCTATCCAGTTGGCATCTTTGTGACGAGACAGAATGCTTAAGGAAAAATCGGTTCTGAAACGTATGTTTACATAGTCTATCTGCAATGGTAATCTTACTGACAGACATTTGTCACTGATCATTCTGTTGTGGTACAGTATAATTTGTACTCCTCTTTTTTACTGGAAGTTAAATGGGAAAATAGATAACTGTATAAAAGCCTGTAACTTTTTTTTTTTTTTAACTACCATTCATCCCTAAGTCAGCTTCAAGTGCAGGAATTCCTCCCAATATCCGTGAAGTCCTTTGTGACTGTACTTTTTGTTTTCTAGCCCAAGAACGGAAATATTCAATGAATTCAAAAGGGGTCAAATTTCATACTGATAAAACAAAACATTCACTCTGTAGCAAGGCTTTAATTTTCCTCAATGTCACAGCATGTTGTTGAAGGTTATAGTTGAGCAAGTTTTAGATGGTAGTTAGATGTTTATATCGCTAGCAGGTAAAGAAAAATCTAATATCAGAATATTTACTAACAACAATAGAATTTTTGAAAGAAGATCAAAATTCACATTTCAGGCCTTAAGCATATCACAGACTTAAGGAATAGGGATGAGCCATTTAATGAAGCATTTTTCCTATGGATTGCATCGCACATCTTCCTGTAAGAAGCTTGTAGCTAGCCCTCAGAGTCTGAATGGTGGACCTAGACAACCTGTTTTAGCAAGATGATTCCTGTGTTCTTATGTAAAACCCCGAGAAAATGCCATTAATGATCTCTGCTGTTATCTACCCTTGTGCACAGTGTGTTTTTCCATAAGAAGATGATAGATGTGTTGGAGTAAGGGAAGAGCATTGAAAGCCTGGAGCTGAGTTGGTTGTCTTTTATAGCCAACTGAATGCAAAGGTGAAAAACAGTTCAAGGGATAACTTATAACAGACCCAAAAGTCATATCCTATTTTCACTCACAATAGATAAGAAAACTCCTTGGTATCTGGTGGGTTGACCTTGTCTAGCTACCACCAAGCCTCTCAACTGGACTGTGTACTGGGGAGAAGAAAATACATTAGAAATCTTGTGCCCACTGTAATGGGCAAAACAGACTTGACTTGGATAAATTTAGTTTATTGCCAATTAACAATTAATTGGGATAATGAGGAATAAGACCAAATCTAAAAGCACCTTGCCCTCCCACATCTCTTCTTTCCAGACTCAGATCCACTCCTGATTTGTCTACTTCCAGTGCAGGGGAATGGGGGCTGTCAGTTCATTACATGTTGTCTGTGCTGCTCCTTCCTCCTTGCACTCTCCGCTGCTGCAGTGTGGGGTCCCTGCTACAGGATGCAGTCCTCCGTGAACTTCTCCAATGTAAGTCTTTCCCATGGGTTGCAGTTCTTCACAAACTGTTCCAGTGTGTGTCCCTTCCAGAGGGCACAGTTCTTCAGGAACTAACTGCTCCAGCATGGGTACTCCATGGTGTCACGAGTTCTGACAGCAAACCTGCTCTAGCGGGGGTTCCTCTCTCCATGGGCCACAGGTCCTGCCAGGAGCCTGCTCCAGTGCTGGTTTCCTTTGGGGTCACAGCTGTCTTTTGGGCATCCACCTGCCTCAGCATGGGGTTCTCCACAGACTGTAGGAGGATTTCTGCTCCACCATGGACCTCCATGGGCTGCAGGGGCACAGCTACCTCACCACAGTCTGCACTGTGGACTGCAAGGGAATCTCTGCACTGATCTTGGTGTCTGCAGGATTGTTTCTCTTACATATTCTCACTCCTCTCTCTGTTTCTGTTGTGCAGCAGTTCTTTCCCACCTCTTACCTATGTTATCCCAGAGATGCTACCATTGCTTCTGATGGGCTCAGCCTTTGCCAGTGGGGTGGGTCCTTCTTGGAGCAAGCTGGCATTGGTTCTGTTGGACATGGGGGAAACTTCTGGCAGCTTCTCACAGAAGGCACCCCTGGTGGTACCACCTTGGTACCAAAACCATGTCACATAAAGCCAGACACTCCAGGATCTTTTCATGTCCCTATCCTTTTCTGTTACAACTATGTTGTCATACAGCCTTCATAATTGACACCACCTCAACTGCCACACCTCACCTGTTGCACAAAGGTCTCAAAGGCCACATTTGATACATTTTCATCCTGATATGCCATAAAAAAAGTTCCAACATACTATGTGATATTAACTTAAGACTAACAGAACTTCATGTATTTAAGAATGCATATGTTATTACATATATATATATATATATATATGTTATATTCATACATATATATATATATATATGGGTTTATATGTGCATTAAACACAGAATGTTTAATATATTTTTTGTATTGTTTAATATATTATATAAAATATAATCAGAGTTTGGTGGGACATCTGGGAAGCTAATCTATGGGCATAGCTCTGGAATGTCATCTGAACCATTTCTGTAAGTATTCTCCAAATATTGAACCAGGTTTAGTTGTGTAAGTGTGAAATTCCTTCAGGATGTAATCCAGAGGCAGTACATATCTGGTTAGAAAATAAGAGCCTAGTGACAAAAAGACCATCTACCTGGCTTCTTGAGCTGTACTCTTAACTTGAGCCATTCTTCCAAACTCTCTATTAATTTTTCTTCTTTGATTTTTTGTGAGCTTGTACAATACAGGTATTCTCCCTTTTCTCTCCCGACATATTTTTCTTATTAAAACTGTCTCTAATTTTAAAATTCTCTTTTAAAATTAGTTGTTTTTCTTTTCTTTTCAACGCAAAATATGGTCTAACCTTGATCTTCCATTGCTTCAGCTGCGTGCTTCATCACTGGCCTTTCTTGCTTTTCCTTTATTAATTTTATCCAAAATGCTGGTCCAGTAATCATCTACATTACGGACAACCTCTATTATGATCTATCCATTAACCTCTCATTTCCCTAATTCCTGGCTTCCAAACTCTGCATAACTCCACTCTCATTACTGGCAATTTTCTTTGCAGTTTCTTAACTTTGTCCTTGTATCCTCTAAATCATGTCCCCCTCAGTTTATTCTTTCATTCCTGTCTTTAGGCCTCAAATTTTGTGGAGTCTTTGAATGTCTGAGTCGAGGATGAACATATAAACCAAAAGTGAAAGTGCTTGCAATCAAAGAAATTATCTATAAGGAACAGTCATGGAAATTATTAACAATCTTAGAGTGAATTTTCAAAGATTGTCTTCGCACTTATGTTTTCTGCCCAGTTAAAATACTTTGCATTTTTTGGTTTCTATAGTTCTCAAGGTGTTATAAAAGGTGAGTAGGCCTTGTTAGCCTGTTTTTACAGTGCTAAGAAAAGGTAAACACAACATAGGTAGTGGTAAGGTCAAGCAAGATCCAATATCTTGCTAAAGGTCAAATGGCAAAGTAATAGCAGAAATTAGATTAGAGTAATATCATGAACCCAGATTATCTACCTGGGTAGATATCCCCAGATTAACAATTTCTATCAGATGTTCCTGTCAAATTAAATACACCATTTTTTACTGTAAGGTAGCATGATATGAAAACACTGCTCATCCTCCATTGAGATACAGTGGTATTATACTCGTGTTCAAGGCTAAAAGTATTTTTCTTTCAAGATGCTGCCATGGAACACAATCAGGATCAAAACTCACTGTTGAGCTCAGTAATAGAAAAGGGAGCACTTTCTTACAGTCAGGACTTTTTTCTTCACTGCAATTGCAGCTGAGCTAGGTGAACAAATACTGGCCTTCAGATATATTAAATTATGTTTCAATGATGGCAAAATCCAGTTTCCAGCTAATACCCCATTTAGTAGATGGCTTAAAGTGCACCTTAATCTGCATCGTGCCCCAGGTTTGACATTACTTGTGTAGGGCATCACAGGTTGATAGTATTTTTTTTTCTGCTGACAGGCACAGTTCTCTCCTCCATTAGAGCTTATGGATATTTATAACTCAAAGTGTTCTTGTAGTAGCTGGTAATATAGAACACTTCTCTGCAGTCTACTATTTGACAGCTTCTACTTAGTGAGATCTTACTGGTGAGAACAGCCATAGCTCTTTTGGTTACTAGATAGTTGTGCCAAGGTGATCCTGATTCCTGAACTGAAGGAATTAAAGACACAAAAAGCTAGTTTCTTACCCAAATTAATGTCAGATTTTTTCTAGGAGTAATACATACCACCTTACTCAGATGAATAGCAAATCATCTCTAACTTCTTCATCACTGTTTTCTGTTTCTTCAAAGTAAATGTAGACCTCCACCACCCCAAACAACACCACTGCCTGCATAGATATAAATCAAGGTACATTTTCTTCATGCTTAAGAACATGGAAACAGTATAAAACTCCAGTGCATTAAGAAGCAGGAAATTAGAATCAGAACAAAGGAATCATTGGAAGGATTTTTAGATTATTTCTTCCAGCCTCCTACTCAAAACAGGAGTATTGCTAACAGTAAATCAGTTTGACTTTATCATGTCCTGAAAACCTTTATGAGAAGAGAATCCACAGCTCCTTTGTGTAATCTTAGTACTGTGCTGATCTACCATTTTCCAGCATTCCAGTGCTGAAAAATGTTTACATAATGCCCTGCTTGAACCTCCCAAGCTGCAGTTTGTGGCTGTTGCCTGTCAGCAAGTCTGGGTATAGAATGAATAATGGAATGGTTTGGGTTGCAAAGGACCTTAAAGATCATCTAGTTCCAACTCTCCTGCTGCGGGCAGGGATGCCACCCTCTAGACCAGGTTGCTCAGAGCCCCATCCAATCTGACCTAGAGGACTGCCAGGAATGGGGCACCCATAAGTTCTCTGGGCAACCTGTTCTAGTGCCTCACCGCTCTCTGAGCAAATAATTTCTTCCTAACATCTGATTTAAACCTGGCCACTTTCAGTGTAAAGCCTCTTGTGTCTAGTCTTGTGTCACTATCTGCCCATACAAAAGGTTGTTCTCCTTCCTTTCTTATAAGCCCTCTTAAGGTACTGGGAAGCCACAATGAGATCTCCCCAAACATCTCCTCCACACTGAACAATCCCAGCTCTCTCAGCCTGTCTTCATAGGAGAGGTGCTTTCTGGCAGAGCCTTTCCAGTTCCTCCATATCAGCCTTGAGTAGGGGGACCAAAAGCTGGATGCAATAGTTGAGATGTGGCAGCATGCAACGGAAGTGAATAATAAGTTCCTTTGATCTAGTAGCAAAAATTCTCCTAAGTTAACCCAGTATGCATTTTGCCTCATATGTGATGAGAACACACTGGGGTGTTAGATGCAGCCAGGGATTTACTAGGTTAACCTCCATGGCCGCGTGGTCAGCCCACAGCTGTATTGAATTATTCCACTCTGGAAACAACTTTGAACTTTTCATGTGTGAGCTGCATGGGCTTCTTTTGGCCCAGTCCTCCAGCATCTTAAGATCAACTGAAGCTTTAATGTTTATTGCATTAGCTGAATTTAGTACCTTCCATAGGTTTACTGAGAATTCTTTTCTCATCATTGAGGTTGTTGACACACAGATATCAAACAGTTGTGGAGCCATTGTCATCCCTCTAATCCTTGTGCTCATTATCAGCTTCACTGTACATTATACTCTGAGCACAGAAGTCCAACCAATATTAAGCCTAGCTAGAAGAGGATTCATATAACCCACCCTTCAGCTTACAGGTTAGAGTGCTCTGGAGGACTTCCAAGGTGTCAGCAAAGTTCAGGTGTGTTACATCCACTATTATCCCTTCATTCACTTCGCTAGTCACTTTATCACTGAAGACAATTGAGATAAAAAGCATGATTAGTCCTTGGTATACCTTTGTTACTTACTTGCCCTTCAGTGTTTAACCCCAACCAGCAACTAAGCACCATGCAGTCATTCACTCACTCTGTCCACTGCAGGATGGGAAAGAGAATAAGAAGAGTAAAAGTGAGAAAACCTGTGGGTTGAGGTAAAGACAGTTTAATAACAATAAAAACAACAAGGAAGGAAAAGGAAAAAAATTACAAAGAGAGAAAATAAAACCTAAGAAAGACAAGTAATACAGGTGAAAACCATTGCTCACCACCAGCTGATTGATGCCCAGTCAGTCCCTGCACAGTGGCCCTCTGACCAACCTCTCCCCCATCTTTATATGCTGAACATGACACCATATGGTGTGGGATGTCCCTTTGGTCAGCTGGAATCGGCTGTCCCAGATGTGTCTCCTCTCAACTTCTTGTGTACCCCCAGCCTCCTCACTGGTGGGGTGGGGAGAGTGGCAGAAAACACCTTGACGCTGTGCAAGCACTGCTTAGCAGTAACACAAAAAATCCTTGAATTATCAACACTATTTTGGTCACAAATCCAAAAGACAGCCCCGTACCAGCTACTCTGAAAAAAACCCTAACTCTATCCGAGCCACACCCATCACAGTTGTTTAGAAAAAATCCTCTAAGAATCTGTTTCCAGGGACTGAGATGAATCTGACTAGCCTGTAACTCACAGATAGTTCCTCCTACCATTTATAAAGCTTAGCATAACATTTTCACTTTTTTAATTTGTAAGGGACTTTTCCAGATTGCCTCATTTTTTTTGGCCACAGGTAAGTAGCAGCTTTACAATCACCTCTGTTGCATGCTTCAGCACTTTCAGATGAATCTCAACTAGGCCTAGGGATTTTAGTACATCAGGATTCTTCAAGTAGCTTGCAATGATTCTACTCTTGACTGCTCTACTCTTTGCCAAGCAAGACTGGCTTACGCAGTGATCTGGTCTCAGGCTTTTCCTATAGGGACTGAAGTAGGGAGGTGGGGAAGGCATCAAGTACTTCTGCTTTATCTGTGTCATCCATCACTGGGCTGTCTCCTCCCTTTTGTCAACAGTGCCACATTTCCTCTGAACTCTGCTCTGAACCCTTTTCTAAGAATAAACTGGCAGGATTTCTTGTTACTCCTCATGTCACTAGACAATTTTAACTCCAGCTAGGCTTTGGCCTTCCATTTTTTCCTCTAAGTGAGTAATGTTTCTCTGTTATGTCTATTGTTGTTTGCAGTTTCTTGTATGCTCTCTAGGTTAGCTAACATCAATTTGATAATCAGTAAGAATCAGTGGTTTCACAGGTTATTGTGTTGCTATTGCATTGCATTAATTTTCTGCCACCAGTGTTTGGTCACAGTGTGTGTTCTTGTGCCATGTTTAAAAAAGTAATAGTGGATTAACATTGATATTGATATTGATATTGATATTGATATTGATATTGATATTGATATTGATATTGATATTTATATTTATATTTATATTTATATTTATATTTATATTTATATTTATATATAGATAGGTGAAAACTCACTTGTTAAAGCTGACCAAATTAAGGGCCTACACCAAGCCTGTGGACCACCAGCACATCAAACTTTAACAGGCAGTCACAATGCATACGCTCCTTCTCATCAGGAACAAACTTCTTTGTAATCTTTTAGGTAGTTAAATTCAAAACAAAACTTATTAATTGTGTCCTAGTGCTGTGAGTCCCCTAAAACCTCTATCCATAGGAGCCCACTGTTTGAAGTTGCTTAGTCATCCAACTGCCATCATTTATTTTTCACAGGCACCTTAGAGATGTATGAACCATTATTCTAGGTATTTTGTCTCGATCTTGGTTCCTGCATATCTCTCTCTAGCTGAGAAATTTGTTTAAAGTCTTTCAAGTTTTTTCTTGGTCCCTTACTTAAAAAATAGCATCTGAATGAGACATTTCCCCTAAAGATCCCTGATCCGTAAATGTCAAAACCACAGTTCACTCTATCTGCAACATTGTTTTTAGATTTTCTTACTAGATAAGTTGGATTTTTTTTTTAGTGAACATTTGTTAAATGTTTCATTTTCTTATGCTTAGAAAAATGCATTTTCTATTTTAAAGTGACATATCATGTCTAGAAGTTAATCTATAATTATTTTAGAGTCTAAAGCTTGAAGATTGAAATGGAAAGAAAATGCTTCAGCTACTCTGAGCTTGTTGTTAATTTATTTGGCTCTTAAATATAATATCTGTGACAACTAAATACACTTCTTTTTTGTCTTTTCAGTTAAGAACAAACTTAGGGAAGAATGAGAAAGTATTTTTCACTCACAACTTTAAGTAGCTCTGCCACGTAAAATCATAGAGTTGTTAAAGTTGGAAAAGACCTCTAAGATCATTGAGTCCTATTCAACTTCATATATTTCTTATGTTTACATTTAATTTGTCAATAATTAACACAGGAATAGAAAAAATTTTAAATTTTACTTTCCCTATGTATTTAAACAGAACCACCTAGGAAAAAGTGTTTTCTCTCCTCATGAGTCCCTCAGACATTGGGCATTTTAAGCAAATTATCCCATAGCTTCTTTCTATTTCCCTGGGGAAGAAGGAAGACAGCACTTATCAGAAGTCATCAGAAGTCTCTGATGATATCTGGAAGAATAAAATTCTTGGAAAGTTACAAGGTCAGGCTGAAATGCCAGAGGGCCAGTACCAAAAAGATGGCAAACATAATGCCAGAATATGCAAGAACCCATTCTTATTTGTCTATTTTTCTGCAACATTATAGATGCTATTTTAAAGCTCTTTTTGTTTCACAGGCATGATTAAAAGTTATTTGTATGAAATCTGTGAAGTTTTAAAATATTTTTAGGGCCTTTAGACCAACTGGCTTTGAGATATTTGACAAGTAATTAAAAAGAAACTTAAATCCTATAGCTTTCTGGTAAAAAGAAAGAGCTGTAGACCAAAAATATCCTTTTCATGCTGACTTTAAACTGCAGAAATGATTTTTTAAAATTTTTTCTTCTATACTCCTGTGATAGGTGCCAGAGTTGATGAATGGATGTTAATTACCAGTGTATGTCTCAGCAAAACTGAATGAAAATCAATGTTAATCTGTCTTCACCTAAACTTTTAATAATATTCCTCTGAAGATCCAGCAACCTCTGCACAAACAGGTAAATTTATGATTCAAATGGTAACTCCACCCAAATAGTGGTATACACAATTCAGAAGGAGACTAGCTGTAAATTTATATTTAGGAGAAAAATACTTATTTCAGCATTTCTTTAAAAAAAAAGAAGGAAAGAAAATATTTGAATAATTTTCTCCCATCCTATCTCTGTTTGTCAGTGGAAAATGAAGGATCACTAAGGGCTACACCAGCAGATGAGAATTTCAGGTACAAATCACCCAAACTTATTTGCTTTTTTTTTACTTTAATTTTGAAGGCATTGCAATAGAGTTAAGTTGCAAAAGTTAATGAATTTGTTTAGCAAAACTCAGTGGGATGGACCACAACAGTAATGAAATTATATAGACGAAAAATAAGAATACACTGATGCTGATTTTTCTCATATCACAAGTAGTTTACTTTGTCCATGGAACTTTACATCCCAGGTACTAAAGACTTGACAAGGTGGAAGGAAAAGTAACACAGAAAGGTTATATTTTAGAAAAAAGACCATTGAGGTGTCAACAGGAAGCAGTCAAATAGTGAGATCAGGCTGAAAAGATAGCCTTTTGGAAGACTTTTGAGGAGAGCTTATTTATTACTATTGCTATTTTCATATACTGCCAAAGGTACAGAGAAAATGAAGTCTCAAGAGAGAAGAGGCATAAAACTGCAACTACTTTTATATCAAAATGACTCTCAAAGGCTTTCTTAAACAATAGTGGAAGATGATATATTTATTACTTGAGCATTGTTGTAGGATTCCAAGCAGGAAAAGACAAGTAGCACATAACTGAGGAAGCCATGTAACCTTTCACAGAACATGCTGGCGTTCCTGTGCAGTGTGATGGCACACTCCTCAGGAATGCAGCCTAAGTTCAGTTAGAATTGGACTCCATGTCTTCAAAAAGAAATTCTAAGGAGAGCTATGTTGAAGGTCTTTAAGTTCTTGTTCACCTGCTCCATACAACTCATGAATTAACTATTGTCTAGTTTGTGGAGGGCTGCCAGCCACTGACGCTGGAGCTCTCTGCTTTCCCTTGGAGGAAAGATGCCTGAAGGCCGAATCCCCAGAGATAAGAACCCTCCTATAGCTCACAGTGACCAGAGGCTACCCCCAACATGCCTTGCTCTTTTTATGATAATAGTCTGTATCCTGTTGGCTAAACTGATGTCCATCCCACCCTGTCTTCCCCATATAAACCCCCTGTGACCACCCCTGATTTTTAGGGGAAAGCCTAGCTTCTGGTTCCCTTCATGGGGATGGCTGAATAAAGCTTACCTGTGGAATTCACCACACAAGGCTCCCTCGTCTCTCTCCATCCCCAGGCTTGCCCAGGTGGTCTCATTTAGCTGATCTCACAAAGAACTACATCACTACGAGCTGAAACCACTTCTAGCCAAAGCGGCTACACTCTTTGAGACCACCTGCCATTCTGGAGAAGTTGCAAAGGCCCCTGGAAAGGCTCTTCCCTTGCGGGAAGCTTTCTCTAGGAAAGTCACAACACCGGTTAGCCCTTGGGCACCCCCCCAGCTTGGACACTAGTTCTTATAGCAAGGACCAGGAGTAGACAATAAAAACACCAGCCAAAGCTTGTAGAGTAAACAGAAGATAACACCTTTTCACTGAGGGCATATCTATGCTCTGGAACTTGTTTTTATAGCTTATTTTCCATTGCATGCCAAAAATATCAAAGGGAAATCAGACCCGTTTGGATGAAGCCTGTATAGAAGGCTGTTAAACAAAGTACTGTGTATACAGTCTTTATTATGCCTAAGTGACTCATTCTTGGAAAGTGGGAAAATGCTAGTAGAACTATATTTGTTCTCTTATAGTGAATCCCTAAGCTTTCTTTAGCAGTCACTGTCAAAAACTGCTCAGATGAACCTTTGCTGTCACACAGTACAGCTATTTTATATTAAGTATCCTTTTCCTTTGTGCTTTTATCCTACCTTTTGTGTACTTTTGTTTAGGGGAGTATTTGCCAAGAGAAGGATGAAAATGCAGATCTCAGATCTCAGTGATATTGCCTTTTACAACTTTGAACTTTATTCCCTTAGCTTTTATTGATGAACAATTGTTATTAGATCAAATTTGTTATGGTTTCTGCTTGTAAAATTTAAGTTACATTTAATTGTTTGAAATTTTAAATTTATTTTTAGGATATCTTGTAAGTAAATATTGTATCACAGATAGCAATTTGGAGCTACATTTTTTTTATTAATAGCAATATGGCCATTCAGTTTGGCATTTTAAGTACTGTCCATTTATTGGCCTTTTCATTTTTGAAGGTGAGTACCTATAATTTCCTGGAAGAATGAAAATAACAAAGTCCACAATGGCCAAAAATTACCATTCAAAACCCACATATTTATACTGAGGTACTTGTAATGTTTCTGACCGTTGTTTTTAGTTGAAAGGTCTTGAAATAAATTGTTGTTAAAATGTGCTTGGGTAAACTTTTGAGAACTTAAGATACTGGCTTGAGAGAAGGAGAAAGACATTCTATTGAGAAATGCAAAAATTTTACAACTGCTTTTCAAAGAATTTTTAAAAATATTTCTAATTCTAAATATTTTATCTAACCAAATTTTGCTTAAAAATAGGGGATTTTTCATAATTACATGAGGCTAATTCTTACAAGTTATTTATGCATTTCTAGTTATCAAGAATACTTATTCAGTTACTGTCAACATTACAGAGGGAAGTTTAGCCATTCATCTTGAATGCTGGTGTTAAAAGCCCTTTTTAGAATATATTTAATCTACTCAATTTTAAATGTATGTAGCTTATAAAACTTGATCTGACAAATTTAGAATCTTTTTTCTGAACTTTTCAGGAGAAACCACAGACATGTTTAAATAGGAAGACTTGGAGAGGAAAAAGGAGGCATAGTTATTTTCTCTGTTATGCAATATAGCCTCTCTGTCTTTACAAACATCTGCGTCCCAATTTATCTCTAAATAATGCTTATTCAGTGCTTAATAGATTTCAAAACACTTTGGAAAAGGAATCAAGATCGTTATCAGATAAAAGACAAGGAAGTGATTTGTCCAAAATTTTGCACAGAATAGAGCACATATCTCCTAAATTTAGTCCATCAGTCAAGTTACTAAATGACACCAACTCTCTGAATTACCTTGTAAATAAATTCCTAATTCTGACTCAGTCCTGTTGCAAAGCTTTTAAACCCAGACCATAGCACTCTCCTGTTTTGTAAGGGCAGGGGTTAGCAATCTACAATGTATCCATGATTCCTTATTTAGCAGCAATTTCCAGGACTGGTTTGATTAAAAGTATAAAATACAGGTTCTTGATAAATCTGAGGGTTAGCAGTGGCTTATGGGCCCAGAGAGTTTGGAGACCCCCTGTGTGTGAGTTTTTACACAAATGCATATGACTGTACATATATGTCTATATAGGTGCATGTACATACATATGTATATGTACGCAGTCATATAACACAGTAATATAAATAATGAGTGATATCTATAGAGAAGTTGTAAAGCCTCAACTGAAAATCTCAGTCTAAGTGAAAAGGATTATTATAAAGTTAGAAAAGATGACAGAGGATTATTTTTAATATAAAACTGTCAGTTTGCTAAAATCTACAGCAAGGTTTCTATAACAAATCTATCATTGACAGTTTTACTTTTTTGTGATAACTCAGAGAATTTTTGACATTTTTGCAACTATTTTTTTTCAACTTCTTTTGAGATTGTTGAGGCACCATTAACTGTAGTCTCCTTTTAGGATTACTTAGAGACATTTCTATTCCTCTTCAGAATAAAAATTCCAAAGGATAGTCAGTCTTCTGCCAGGAATTCAAATCCCACTTTTCCTAGTCTAAAGACACTACTGTCTTTTGAGATCACTTTTAAAACAATGGTACCCTGAGGCAATGGGCCAGAAGCAATAGTGTCTGCAATTAGTGTCACATTCAATCCAGACCAGGAGTATAATGCGTTTTGTTTTTACAGAAACCTTATTGGTTATGTAACTCAATTTTATGATGATGTTTTAAGAATTCCCAAGTCATATAGCCTGAAAAGGTCTGTATGCTCATTAAAGAATGGGTCTTACGGTATTTTAAGGCATTTGAACAGAAAATTAATGTATGTTTAACATCCTCTGCCAGAGAAATTTAGCCCTTTCAAAAAAATAAAATTTGGTGATGAAATTAGAAAGTAACATTTCAGAGTGGAATAAAACAGTGGCTCAAGAGATGTTAGTATGTTAAGATAGCAGTACAAAGAGCAGGTTAATTTCTGTTATTGATAAGTTATTTTTAAGGCTATGGAAGTTAAAGTTTTCCATCAGGATCCCATTCTGTGAACACCTGTGAAGAAATCCTTTTTTCCCATATAGGATTTTTCTGTCCTTCCAGTTCTCAAGTGCTCTCATGCAAGAAGCACCCTCCCTTCTCAAGACTCTACCTGATCCAAGAGGCAACACCCAAAGTCATGCTTGGCATGCAAAGCTAAATGAGGGCATGCTATTCTGCATATGCCAAAGTGGGTGTTTGCGTTTGAGCCTTACTTGCTTGCAGTTCACATTGTCAAACTTTCTTGTCCTTACAAATTGTAGCATTTGGTTGTGACTTTCACAGCCAAGTAGTCTGAACATATAAATAGTACATTTTGGTATGACACCTCTTGGGAAGACATTAACTTGGGAGGTCCCTCAATGGATATCACCGTCGCCTCCTACTCCAGCTCCACCTCTGATGTGGGAGGTTCCTCCCTGGGGGAGGATTCTACAGGCGGGACCAGGGTTTGAGGCCTGTCCTTTCTTCTAGAAAGGAGGCATGCCCAGAGCCTTGGACCTACCCACCCTTCTAGAAGTATTGGTTGAGTTTGATGTTTCATTGGTTATAGCTTATTGTACCCTCCCCTCTGCTGTTTTAATTGGACCCTGAATCCCTGTACCCTCCCCTTGCTCTGTGCCCCATTTGTTATCCCCTCCAGCTCCTCCCAGTTGTCCCCTCCCTTTTAACCGGCTGCACCCTGTGAGCTCCTCGGAGCTCTCCTTCCACTGCTCTCCTTCCTGGATCCCTTCACCTAACCCTGCAATAAAGGAGACCACGGGGCAGACCCTCTCCCACAGCCCTTTGCCTCCTCACCTTATTTCATTGTGCCTTGTCTGCTTATTGCCTCTGGCCGCCTCATCTTCGCATGAACCACCCATGTATAGCCCTGCAGCATCCACACCAGGAGCGAGCTCTCGGGCATTCAGGGGTCGGCACCTCGGTTGAGGACGACCAGGATAGCCAGGCAAACTACTACAATTAACAGAACAAGAATTTGAGTACTGAGAACCAAAAATTAACCACAGAAAGACAGTGCACAACTTTAAAAGCATTTTTCAGATGTATTTGACTCCTTTAATAATCCTATACTTTCACAGAGCAAAGTCAGACAACTTAGGTCAAGCATTTTCAATGGTGGATGAGTTAACATGCCATTATTTTGAATAATTAAGCACTCAACAACAGGGGCATCTTCTGAGCTTCCAGCTCTGCTATGGTAACTGGCTATGCTTCTAGTCCATGTTTTACGAGACCTAATTGAGTTTGCACTGAAATGAACAAAAAATTATCATGGTGTGTACTCCATTCTACATCTTCTCTGGAAAGCCCCCTTCAAGTATTGAAAGGCAACAACAGGGTCTGCCTGGAGCCTTCCCTTCTCCAAGCTGAGGACCTCAACTCTCTCAGCCTATGTTCATAGAAGCTATAGCTTTCTGAAAATTTTTGTGGCCTCTTCTGGACTCCCTCCAAGAGATCCATGACTTTCCTGTGCTGAAGACCCCAGAACTGGATGCAATACTTCAGGTGGGATCTCACCACAATAGAATAGAGGAGGAGAGTCACCTCCCTGGACCCGCCAGTCATGCTGCTTTCTATGCAGCCCGGGATATGGGTCTGCAAATGCACATTGCCAGCTCACATCCAGGCTCTCATCCATCAGCACTTCCTGGCAAAGTCCTTCTTGGCAAAGATGCTCTCAATTTGTTCATCCCCCAGACTGGATTGATACTGGGAATTGCCCTGACCCAGGTGCAGCACCTTGCCTTGGCCTTATTGAACATCATGAGATTCCCCATGGGCCACTTTGCAAGCACGTCCAGGCCCTTCTGGATGGCATTTCATTCTTCAGGTAGGTCCAGCCCACCACTTAGCTTGGTGTCACCTTAAAATGTGCTGCGGGTGCACTTGATCCCTTCATCGGTGCCGTACTAAACAGTACTGGTTCCAGTACAGACCCCTGAGGGACACCACTTGTCACTGATGTCCATGTGGACATTGAGCTGTTGACTGCTATCCTCTGGATGTGAACATCCAACCAATTCATCATCTACTGAACAGTCATTCATTTCTCTTCAATTTAGAGAGAGGGATATTGTGGTGTACTGTGTTAAACCCCTTGCAGATGTACAAATAAAATGTTTAAAATTGTATTAAAAAAAAAAAAGAAAAGAAAGGTAAATGCCAAAGATCTCAGTAGAGATTACACTTTTCTATTTTTACATATTAGGAAACGTTGTCTTTTTTTTTAAATTCAGCTAATATTTCTTCTTTCTAGGTGCTTAGATGACATTTTAAGGTTCTTTAAAACCACGATTGGAAATGGAACAGGAGTACTTCTGTTCATTTGATATGTTTGAGGATGCTTATGGGTAGTCCCAAAAACAGGTGCAAGACCTACTTAGTGCATAAAAGTACTGTGAAATAAGCTGCATTTATTTGTCATTTATTGTGTTCCAACACTCAGAAAATGTGCTTATTTTGAGGAACTCACTGATTGTGCCCACTGTTGATAACGTTAACATTACATGGACATCCTTCACAAAAAGCTTAGCTATTTCTCAGAAACTTTAAAAATTAGATCAACAGAGATGATAAAGGTAAGTCATTGTTGAAGTGAGAAATTAGCTTTCTTAAAAGATTTTAATGATTCATAGTCTTGTTTTTATTCCTGCAAAAGGGTGTTACTGCTTGTAATTTCCCACTGGAGACAAGAAAAGAATGAAAAGGAAAGGATTTGCTTCAAGTGATAATACAAGCAACTTAGGGTTTATGTGTTTTGGCTTTTTTTTTGACACAACTCAAAAGAAGCAAAAAAGTAATGTATCATTGCCTCAAGGGAAAGCAAACCAGCTGTCAGCTTGAAGGAAACATTGGTTAAATTATCTCATGCAAAGCTGTTGTTAGACCTCAACTGCAAAGAAGTCCCAATATGGTTTTGCATACACAGATACTATTACAAATTGTCTCTGCACACTTTTCTACAATGTGGACCTATCTCATGGGTCATACCCATGGTCCTGTCTTAGCTGCTAAATTAAAAAGATCCTTACTCTCTCACCTACTAAAAAATAACACTATCCTCTGTCAATTTCTTTATTTTTTATCCCTTTTCTGTTGTCCTCACTAAACAATACCATTCTTCTGCTTTAGCACTTTTTTGCACACTGTGAACAGTCTACAGTTTAGTGCTTGCAAACAGTTTTTTCCAGTTTTTCGTTCCCCACAAGCAAATCTCACTAATCAATGAGCAAAACTCCAAAGTGATACAAACCAGATACATTCTAAAAATAAATAAAATAAATCCAGATCATCTACATCCTTAGTTTCTCAAACATTAATCCATACAAAGTATCCTGTAGAGGTGATTGCTTTCCACATAATATGCTAATCTCTGTTCGCATGTTGTAAAGGATTTGGTCTGATATATATTCATTCTTGCCTCTAGCATATGTTTCTTCTCTTTCTGACTTACAGATCTTTGTCCACCCTAGATGAAGCAAAAAACATGGAATGATAGAGTCCAGAGCAGAGAGGTTTGTCATTCTGTTTGTCTTTAGTTGGACCAAGCTTGATACTGTGTCCTGAGGAGCAACACGCTAAGATTTTATCCAGGCCAAGTGCCTGTTCTGCCTTCAGTGAGACATCTCACATGCAGTTACAACTTCATTTTGGTCGTATCATCCAGGTCATGTGCACTGCACATTATATCTTAACCTATCTGTCAGGCTTTAGAGCCATCAGCATGGCATGTCAACAAAGTCTGGCCAGCAGGTTGAGGGACAGGATTCTGCCCCTCTACTTCTCTTTGGTGAGACTCCATCTGCAGTGCCGTGCCTTGTTTCTTGGGACCAGCTTTGGCCTCAGCCACAGCAAATTTGTGAGTTCTTTTAACAGATGCTCAAGATAAAAACGCATGAAAAACTTCAAAAATTCTTTGTTCTTAGATGTTCATTAAATTTTATCTATAACTCAGCTGCACAGAGTGCTTTGTTGTTCTTAACAAGGTGGAAATGGCATCTAACTCAGTCTTTTAAGGTTATTTATACTCCAAGTTGTCCAATTAACTAATGCCAGGTAAATTATTTTTAATTATAATCCAATAACCAGTTGTTCATTGTCGCAGTAATGACACGAAGGAAGAAGACGAGAGACACCTGTTAAGAGAGTAAGGAGCAACTGCTGGAGAAACTCCGAGCAACTGCCGGGAGAGACCAGCCCTGTTTATTTTATATGCATTTTAGAAATCACTGTCCATTGGAGGAAAGAGCTT